>CM060480.1:29809323-29904323 GCA_030544235.1 Lepturacanthus savala
TGCTATGAAACCGTGTATTTATCTTATGGGAAGATACTATATTTATCGTAGAAAATGGGAGAAATAGAAAGATCTCCTAAACATTATTTTTCTTCACTCAAAAGAATGTACCTTAATAGCAATATAAAGATAAATCACTTTTAAAGTTTGTGCTCATCTTTGTTATTTTTTCTTATATCTGTCTAAAGATTAAACTATAAATCCCTCTTGTTTTATTTAGTTTTTCTTTCTTCATTTTTTTTTGCTATTATTTTGAATAGTTCTGCAAAGTGTTGTCTATGTCTCGATCGATTCATCCTGGGCCACATCAATGTTCTGGTTTCCCTCAGGGCCAATTACAAAGATCATATATATGAATCTATGTATTATTATTAATTATTATTATTATTATTATTGTACATGTTATTATAGGCGACATGGTGGCGCAGGGGTTAGCGCTGTTGCCTCACAGCAAGAAGGTCGCAGGTTCAAGACCTCCTTGGTCCTGGGTCTGGGACCTTTCTGTGTGGAGTTTGCATGTTGTCTGCGTGGGTTTTCTCCAGCTTCCTCCCACAGTCCAAAAACATGCTGAGGTTAATTGGTGACTCTAAATTGTGACCCTAATGAGGACTGACTGACATGTTATTATATTAGATAATTGCCTCTCCACTCATAATAGTGTTGGTGATAATTTGCTAAGTTTTTTAAACCCAAGGCCGAATGCCTGCCACCTCTTTTTCTGTGGCTCCTCAAGAGCTTTACAGACTTGTGTGATTTATTGAGAGATGGAAAGTGAATAAATGTTTGAACTTAACGGAGACACGCTGGTCATGTTGTCTTTGTACGACTTCGTTAACTCCAACATCTTTTCTCAATCGGCCACGAAGGTTGTTTAAAAACAGGAACGTTTCTGTTTTTCCTTATTTTCCTTTGTTGAGGTCCATCTGTCATTACTTTCTTGTACTTTCTATTCTTTAATATTTAGCATAGCAACACAAAACCAAAGATTCCAATCTTTGAAAAATCCATTAAATAAATAAAATAGTTAATAGTGGTTATCAGCATATTCTTGTATGAGTCTCTAGATATCTGTGATTATTTTAATTTTTAATAATTAGACGATAAGAACAATATAACATTATTTCTACATCAACATATTTTTAAATTCTGTTTTAAAATCTTAGCAAATTGTCACCAGCACTATTATGAGAGGAGAGGTAATTATCTAATATAATAATAATAATAATAATAATAATAATAATAATAATAATAATAATGTAGATACATTATTATCTTTATAATTGGCCCTTTGAGGGAAACCAGAACACTGATGTGGCCCAGGATCAAACTGAGTTTGACTCCTCTGATATATAAGGTTATAGTTATTAGAGTTATAGCTGTAGTGTTGATTGAATGAATGAATAAATACAAATAAATAGTAAGTGGAAACAGCTTCTAAACATCTTGTTTTTTTCTCACACTCGAAAGCACCTGAACACACCGAATTTAGAAGAACTCTTTATTCGGAGCATCCAGGCTTCCGAGCAGCACCTGAATGCAGCAGCAGCAGTAGCCCCTCCCCCCGCGCGCGCTCCCACTCCGCCCGGTGTTCCGGTTTAACCAGTGACCGTGTTAACTTGTGACCTTCAAACCAATGTGTCACGGTTGCTCGATTTCACAAACATAAAAAAATACATAAAAACATATTTTTTAATGTAAACTAAATAATGAAACATCCGATACAATTGGATGGACAATTTAACACCATTTGATAGTATTTTAGTAGGATAACTACAGCATTCAGCTGGAAGTCACCAGATAACACGGTCCCCGTTTAAACCGGAACACCGGATTGACGGTTGTTTCCTGTCGAGCCGCCGCTAGCTCGCCGCCTGCACTAAAATCGCTGTTTGAATGGTTTAACGCAGCAAAGAGGATCTCACCTGGGATGAGACGGTTCTAAAACACCGAGTTTTACTTCAGCATTGAACCAGGAGCCGGAGACAGGTGAGAGATGCTCAGGTAGTTCTGCTGCCCTCGGATTAGTTAGCGAGCTAAATGCTAACAGGCTAACAACATGGATGGCTGCGGTGTTCCTTTGATGCGGCGGCTGGAGATTATCCGCTTTAGACGCGGTTTGATTCCAGAGTTCCGTCTCTGTCACAAACCCAGAGACTAGATATACTAAATAAAATATATAACATTTAATATACTATACACAATACACTAAAAGACTATAAATAAATACAAATCGTTTTAAATGACCAGATTAAAGTCAGAATATTCAGAAAAAAGTTGTAATATTCTTAGAATAAAGTCATAATATTTTGAGAATATCTTTGTAATATATTAAGAATAAACCCATAATATTACGAGAATAACGTTGTAATATATTGAGAATAAATTCATTATACGATGAGAATAAAGTTCCAATATTACAGAATATAGAATAGTCATATTATAACAATAATGTTGTTACATTAGAAAAATGAAGTGGTAATATTATGACTATAAATTCGTAATATATTCATATAATATATTTTGTACAATAAAGATGTAACGAACTATTATTAGAAAAAAGTCACAATATTTCAACAATATAGTCATAATATTGTAAAAAAAAAATAAAGTCATAATATTTCAAGAATGAATTCATAGTATTATGAGAATAAATTTAGAATAAAGTTGTAATTCTTTGAGCTGAACTCAGGCTGCTTGTGACATTAGTATTTGATTTAGAAATAATGAAATAACTTGGTATTTTGGCTCATTTATATGATTACGTCTTATACTGAAGAAGAACCAGTTGGAAGTGGATCTATATCAAAGCTATGTAACTTTTTTCTTGTAATATTAGGATTTTATTCTGGTATAATCATGAGTTAATTCTCGGAACAGACTTTATTCTCAATGTATTTAGTGCGTTATATTTTCCAGGCATGAGCTGAGAGCCTTTATATAAACTACATGCATACACACTGATGTGAGATTATTGAGGGGTTTTAAAATATTACTGAGTTGTAAAGTGAGGCGCTGCGGTGTTTGTGATGTCACAACCAACATCTTTCTTTAGACGTGTTGGGCAGGCAGCAGGTGTAACTTCACATCAGCAGCAAACTCAATGGAACGTGACTCACAAAATAAATTGCTACCAGATAGTTTAATCTCTTAAAAATGTTTTAAAAAAATTAAAAACACGATTCTAGGTGATTGCATGATTCTAATTTTATCCTTCTTTTTCGGTTACACCATTTGACGTTTTGTGTCAAAAAAATTACACTAAATCGTTATTTTTTTGTAAATAAATGAAACCAATGGACTTTTAAACAACAAGAAATCAACATGAACATATGATGTGCATTTATAGACCTGATGAATGAGTCTTGAAACTGTATTTTCTTACTTTATCTTGTCAATCATTAATTGTTACATAGATAGATGATGGATGGATAGATGGATAAATGGATAGAAAGAATTGGACAGTGATTCTATTTCATATCACTCACCTTCAACACTCCTGTAACTTTCACTAATGACATCATTTTTTGTGAAAATGCAAAAACCGATTTTAATTGTGAGATTCTCTGAGGTTTAGATCCTGATCATCTGTGTCTATTTGCACCATCATTTACTGGATCCGTTTTTCTGATCCTTCCCATTCAAGGGAATATCTCTCTAAATATTTAACCGGTATTATGTTATATCAATTCTATTCACTGAAATAAATAATTTGTAAGCTGAAATAAATATTCAGTGATGGATAAAGCACTCAGAGCCTTTACTTTAGTAAAAGTAGAAATACTGTCATCAAAAAGTACTTGAGTAAAAATCCTATATTGGTGATATTAGTCAAGAAATTAATGAATTATTTGAAGACCTTGTTTTATGATAGTATATCATACTGTGTGTGTGTGAGTGTGCGTGCGCGCGCATGTGTGTGTGTGCGTGCGCATGTGTGCGTGATAGTATATATAATTTTCTGAGCTGGCATTGAATCCTTTCTATCTTCTGATTCTGATATAGTAATTGTATTGATTAGTTTCCAGCTATTAGATGACATCAAATCGATTCTCATATCTCAGCTTTTCAGATGTGATTATTTTCTGGTTTCTTTATTTTCTGTGACTGTAAACTGATTATTTTTGGTTATGGATTTTAACCCTTTTTACCATTTTCTGTCATTTGTACTAATTGAGAAACAAATCTATAGATTGATAATGTAAATAACTTCTAATTGTGACAGATTTCCACCAGATAAGCTTTTGTCTGCTTGTGTTTTGAAGTACAACATAACTTGACATCTATAACATGTCCTGGTGTTGGTGCTGTGTTAACTTCTAGTGTTTTTAAGGTAGATCAGTGATACTGTACTGTATATGATTGTGTAGGTTGCTTCATTTCATTTCCTCATTCCAACTCAACATGCTTCACAAAACATTAAAAAAGCATCAGAGCAAAGTGTGAAATATCAGACAAATTACAGCAGGGGAATTAATAAAGGAAAAGTACATTAAAAAGACACAGATCTGATTCAAGGCTTTTAGGAAGAGGGAACATTTTCTTTAGATTTATTAAAATGAATGCATACATTCATCAGAGGTATGCAGTTTCATAATTCATTTGCACACATTCATGAAATAGTTTCTAGTGCTAAACATGGTGATTTATCAATGTATGACTAATCAATTAATGCTCTGATCAGTCCATGGCATCAGCTGCAGAACAAACATGTAAAACTAGATGTTTTCACTTAAATGTCTATTAAAAATCACTGAATATTGTATGCACACATGTAGTAGTGCGCTTCATTCATTCATTTTAGTTCCAACTATTACATTACCAACTATTTTGATGAACAATTAATGTATTTGAGTCATTTTAAGAAGAAAATGTTCAAATTCTCTGATCCCAGCTTCACAAATCTGATTATTTTCTGTTTAATTTCCTCTTCTATTCTAATACTACGACTGTCTTTTATCACCTGTATCCCAATCAAATCGCTATCTATTTAGATAATCAATTAATGCATTTAAGTCATTTTTAATGAGAAAATTCTCTGGTTCCAGTTTCTCTTCTCTGATTATTTTCTGGTTTCTTTAGTCTTCTATAATAGTAAATTGATGATCTTTGGGTTGTGGACAAAAAAAAGACATTTTAAGTTGAAACTTCAGCTTTGGGAAACACTGATCCACATTTTAGACCATTTAATGAACCAAACTACTAATCAATTAATTGTTCAGTAATCAACTATCAGAATAGTCGTTAGTTGCAGCCCTTTTGTGAAAATCTGCAACAAAACACCATGTATTTTTATTAGGATCCTTCCTCTTCATAACGAACCACACAAAGACAAAAACAGACATTTTAGGTTGAATCTTTAGCTTTGGAAAACACTGATCAACATTTTAAACCATTTAATGAACCAAACAACTTATTGATCAGAATCTGACTTCTTAGACCAATCAGACCATAACACATTAACATGTGATGTGGAACATCTCATCATGTATGACTAGAGAGGATCTGTTCTTGCACTATGGTTTAATTCATAATCTGTTTAAATGATCCATCAGTTGCATCAACTTCAAGTTGTGTCCTTTTTCCGGGAAAATCATTTCTTTAAAATTTCACATCAGAATCAGTTTTATTTCCAGGAAGAGGACATTTGAAGAAATCCCGTCATTGTGAGTCAGCCTGCATGCAGGAGGTTTACTGTGAGGTCATCAGTACGTGTGGTCATTCAGTGACTCATTTAAGAGCCAGTCACTTTAAATCAGGTTACACCTAGATAACAGAGCAGTAGTAGGTCAGAGAGGGAGATTATCGCTCTCCACCACACCGCACATACACTGGGAATTAAATAAGCTGCAACATCACGGCTAAGACTGTTGTTTACAGGGCTGTGGGACTCTAAAAAGGCTGCTTATTAATATCAGTGAAACAACATCGCCTAATTCATTTATCTGGATTTTACTTTGAAAAGCCGCAGGGCAGCGTGACAGCTTTCTATCGGAGAGTCTCTGCCACGACCCTTGAAAACCTAAAATTATCCCCGGCTGAGATTCCTGCTCTGACTCGCTGGTATTTGGTTTTGATATTTGGTCGCAGTGTTCACATTTAGTTTCTGACACGGTCAGAAGGTTTGTAGATGACCGCAGGAGCCGCTCGACCCACAACTGATCCATTCTCACTTTAAAACCAGATAAATAACCAAATAAATGTTTATTATAGAGCTACAACAGTTAATCAACCAAAAACTTACTTCTACTACTAACTACTTTCATAATCATTTCGTGTCATTTTTCAAAAGAACAAAAAAAGACAAATTCTTTATTCCTTTTTTTAAAATAGTTTTTTTTTATAATAAATTTAATATTTTCTTTCAAGCTTTGAGAACCAGTAATCAACATTTTCTGCTTTAGATTCTTTACTGTCCTTTAAACTAATTAGTTGCAGCAGCGTCATGGATCCACATATCTGTACACATACCTGACCCATGCATGAGCCTGTCCAGGCTGTTTTATTTAGTGATGCTAGAACTGCTGCATGACGTGTTGTTTCCAGGCCTCAGATCTGAATCTGCAGCCAGATGGTAACAGTGAAGGAGGAGGAGTAGCTGCAGAGGTTGTTAACCCAGTAACTGATCAATTCATCAAGAAGGAACACACCGATTAATGGGTGTAATAATCAAATAATCCTGCAGTTACAGCCCCAACGATAGAATGCATTCACTCACATGCTATTATCTTGTTATTTTAGTATTTTGTAGATATAGAAATAGCAAAGATCCCTGATATGTTTCAACAAAGTTTTGTGTTTTTGACGTTTTTATACAGATTATCAGAATAGACAATTCTGATAAAATGATTAATTGATAAGTTGTTTGGTTCATAAAATGTCCTTTTTTTGTCCAGATCAACAGTCAGGATAATTTAATAATTGCAGATTCTTTTGATTATTTGACAAACTCCATCCCACACAGGGTTTGTTATGAAGAGGAAGGATCCGAATACTAATTATTGAATAATTAATTGATTAGTTGCTTGGTTCATTAAATGGTCTAAAATGTCAATCAGTGTTTCCAAAGCTGAAGATTCAACCTAAAATGCCTTTTTTTTGTCCACAACCCAAAGATCATCAGTTTACTATTATAGAAGATTAAAGAAACCAGGAAATATTCAGAGAAGAGAAGCTGGAACCAGAGAATTTGGACATTTTCCTCTTTAAAAATGACTCAAATCAATTATGTTGTGACTGGACTAGGATCCAAATGCATGATGTAAATGCATGCAAATGTATCA
The DNA here is from genome assembly GCA_030544235.1 of Lepturacanthus savala. Taxonomy (NCBI): domain Eukaryota; kingdom Metazoa; phylum Chordata; class Actinopteri; order Scombriformes; family Trichiuridae; genus Lepturacanthus; species Lepturacanthus savala. The sequence goes on from CM060480.1 coordinate 29,816,604, forward strand.
AAATAAAAGTCTAATGATAAAACAATCACCCAGGAAGCAGGAGCAAGCAGAGGAGGAAAGACAGATTTCAAAATAAAACATAATAAACTTAACAACAGTGTGTGGATATGACAGATTAACAAAATAGTTGGCTAGAAATGTAAAAGTTGGCAACTGATCCGTTAATGGATTAATGGCTTCAACCACCACATTTATGTGTGTTTTACGGTGCACTGTCACCAATAATGTCTATTTAAACTAGTGCTGTTAGTCGATTTAAAAAAGTAATCAAATTCATTACAGAATTTTGTAATTAATTAATCAAATTAATCACATTTTAATGTCATATCTGCTAAAGGTCTCCTGATAAAGAATTTGAATTCTAGGATATTAATAAATTGTAGTGCATGACTAATCAATTGAATACAGTAAGAAGAGAAGATCTGAAATCCAATGTTTTATTGGTGAACTGTGCTTCATGAATTACATCCAAAAGTAAAGGTCCAGACATTAAACCAGTTAGACCAGGTGCATTATTCAGAAATGTAAAACAAACAGCAATACAGTTAAATAAATAAAATAAAGCTGTCTTCAAAGATGTAAAACAAATACAGCAATTCAGTTTAATAAATACAATTCTGGAATAAAATAAGGCCGTCTCCAATAGGCAATTAAGCTCAATATAGCAATTAAAAAATGAAGAATAGAAGTATAACACGTCTCTAAATGAGGCGAAATGAAGAAACGCCAACAGGCATATTTCTTTAGGCCTTTCACTGAGGCCACATCTGCTGCTGACACAGCAGGTAAGTCAGGAGAACATGACATAGTTTACCAGAGGTTAACAACAATCAGAGGAACAACACCTCAACCCCAAAAGAGGATCTGTGGTTTAAGTATCAACCTCTGAAATCAAAAATCCACAGGATCTAACTTGCCTGAACATGTTTCATCAGGCTGGAGTTGCTCCGGTGGTCAGAGAACTCCTTTTTGTTGTTATTTATCGTCTCTGTTCTTTTTGTAAATAAAGTTGTCGTTCAGTGACTGAAGGAGCACTTGCCTCATCCTCCTGAGTCTGTTCCATGTCTGTTATCGTTGACCACTGCCTTGTTAATTTGCCGGTGCAGGTGACGTAACACAGCTGAGAAGACTACGGGTCCTTCAATGGGCCAAAATTCAAATGCGCAAACATTGGCTTGCCACCGTTGATACTTATAATTAATTGCGGCGTAATTAATTAATCGAATTAATGCGTTAAAATGACAGCACTAATTTAAAGGTGTGTTATACAGTGACATCTCCATGTTAATAATGAATGAATATTGGAATATTCAGGCCTATCGAACTGTGAACAGACAGTTTTTTCTCTAATATGAAATTGAATCCTGGCATCGCCACTCTGTAACTGAGCAGCACACTCAGTTTTATTAGCATTATTTGTTTTGTTTTATTTACTTGTGCAGTGTTTATTTGAGCTGTGATATGTTCTAAATCACTATTAGAGGAGCAGCTAAGTGTCCTGAAAATTCACTCTGTGCATTGGAGGCTAATCAGACCAGTGCTGAAACAGTTTTAGCAGAAATCTACACCGTGACATCTGTATAAACGATGGAACATCAGTGTAAACACACACGCACACACACACACACACACACTCTCTCTCTCTCTTCAGCAAACAGAGCTGGCTGCTGGCAGACATAGAAACAACAGAAATGCTATTCTCTCTATCTGATCCTGCAGTTATCAGCTGCTGAAACCTGGCTCTATAACATTAAATCATGGTTTTATGTTTTACGTTAGGACTGTAGCAGCGAATCCTGTAAGATATACACGACACCGTCTGCGGTTTAATTACAGCTGTGCTGCTGTTTGTTAAATTCTCTGATTAGAGATTCATGAATCTGATTATTTTCTGCTTTCTTTACTTTTCTAATTGATGATCTTTGGGCTGTTGGTGTTTTAGTTCTAAAAAGTGATTAGTTAGTTTAGAATTGGGGCTAAAGTAGATGCATTTATTGTAAAAATTCTTGTCTGATACTGATATTAAAACTTACAATTTGACCAATATTTTTTATGTTATTACCACCACTGGTACCAGGGAAACAAAGAAATCTATGTTATAAAAACAACTGTACTGTTTTAAAGTCACTATCTTTGAATGAGCACAAACATACAAATTTCAAACCTTCACATTAGAAAGTGAGATACATTTTTTAGGTAAAGATTTAAATACAAAATGGATTTTAACTTTAAGAATTTGTATAACTTTCTTAACCCAACAAAATAAGTCTTTTTTGAAATTGAAATTAAATGTAAAAGCACAGAACCATAGTAGCCAGGGTCTTTTTCTCCAGTTCTGCAGCTGTGCCAAATATTTAGAGAGAAAAGCAAAAAGTGAATGATGCCTTATTACAGTGTTAGTCTACAAGGCCAGTATGGTAGATACCCATATTCTTCTCAATAATGAAGTTAATGACTTTATGAATGTGTCAAGTTTGGAATAAACACCTTAAACCAGGGGAGTCAAACTCACGTTACTTTCCATACATACCACATTCATTTTATTTGAAGTGAGTTGGACCGGAAGAAAATAAACATATACATTTCTCCTCCCTTTTATGCAATAATGAAATACATTAAGTAAATGAATATTTACACAATGAATTAACCTTCAATTTACAAATCAGTAGAGATGACACAAGAAAAAAGGCATTATAAAAAGTGTATTTCTATCTTATTATTCCATATTCAGTCAATCTGTTTCATTTCAATTCTGAACATTTAGTCACTGATCAATATTTAGTATTTTAAGAAGCAGGTGAAGTTATTTCCTGACTTACAAACCATTAACAATCCAAACTGTAAATATTTAACCTTTGAACCCTGAAAGATTCTCACTGACTGCTCATCCAGTGGACTGGAGTGGACCCTTTAGCTTTCTGGCCCCTGGGCCCCTGCCTTAAAGTATTTGGACATAAAAAAAATGCAGTTTGTCAAACTGAGTCATGAAATGTGTGGAGCTTCCTCTGGACTGGTGTCCAGCAGGATTTATATTAACACATCTGTCCACTGAAGGAAAAAACACACACTTTCCTTGTAAAAGTCAGAAGTTGAATGAAAAGTTGTCAGCTGTTTGCTGCAGGTCATGAGACTCATCATGAGAGCAGCCTCAGTCACATGGGGCTGTCAATTATACTTTCACTTTCTCTTCTGGCTCTTCAATGAGTCCCTGAATGACCACATGTACAGTAATAATTTAACCCAACAAAAGAGAAACTTGGGGGTAAACATGGGCTATAGTAGGGTACACAAAACTCTAATTAAACCAAGTGATAAATAAACAGTCTGGTTGCAGGCTTAATTTATGGAGGCGCTCTGGTGACAATTGATTAAATAAATAAATAAATAATGCATGTATGAAATACCAGGCCTCTTATCAAACAGTTTCAGAACAAGTCTTGTCATCAAATTATTATTATTACAAATATATGCATCAAACCAAAATTTAGTTTCCAATTCTCCAGCCTCCAGCACTTTTCTGCAGCATGTAAATCAGTCAATAAAATGATCTGATATCTAATCTGTCCTGATCGTTTTAGGACAAATCTTCATTTATAAACTCTAATAGTCTAGACAGTCTTTAGTTGTTACTGTCTGTGCTGCTTCAAACCTGATGAGTTGGATATTTTCCCTCTAAACTCAATGACTCTAGGCTGTTTTTATGTGGAGGGTTCTGAACCCCGGCTTAACGTTTCCCTAAAGTGTTCCCTAAAGAGGCTGCCAAATTGGAAGCTAAATTAAAAAAATTCCCCAAAACCACATGAATATCATGCACGGCAAGTGATTAATGTCGTGCAGCAGCATTCTAGGAGAGTGACAAGATGTTTATTATCTACTGGTAAACTCTTGACTGAGATTTAGCCTCAGTGTGTAAATTTAGAATACTTCATGTTATGAAGTAATTCTATTATTAATAGACTTCCATGTAAAACTGATGCCACCAAAACATGGCTCCACAGAAGGAAAGAAAAGATGGAAGAGGAGCAGAGAGGCTGTGAGACACTAATGAGGAAGTGATGGTGTGGTGAGAGGAGAGTGTGATGATGGGAAGAGTGATGGAAAAGCTGTTAGACAGAAGGGTGGACACAGTGGGAAAGGAGGATGATGGAGGGTGATGGAGGATGATGGAGGGTGATGGAGGATGATGGAGGGTGATGGAGGATGACAGGGTGATGGAGGGTGATGGAGAATGATGGAGGGTAACAGGAGGATGATGGACAAGACCAAAACTGTGAAATGATTTGTCAGCTTGTTGTCGTCATTCCTCTAACGGCATGATGTGAGGAAGTTAAACATCATCTAACTCACCCAGAATGTCAGTAATCATATGACCTCCTGATTCCTTTATGTCATTTTATTATTTCAGTCACAACCTCCTCATTTAACCCATTGCAGCCTTTGAGCTATTAATTCTATGACTATCATTTGATGCTTAAAGTAAAATATTGAAATTTTAGTAGAAAACTTTATACAAATAATTTAAGTTTAAGTGCTTTCTGTCACATAACATCATCAACTTCCTGCCCTTTTAGAAAGGGCTCATTTTATTAAAATTATAATGATTATATAATTTCTGCAAAGAAAATCATACAAAATGGAAAAAAATACATGCATTACATGATCGTTAGTGACTCAACTGATATAACTATATCAGAAAAAAACGTGGTCTTAAAATGGTAAATGACAGTCATAGGCAGCTCCTAGGATTAAATGGGTTAAACACTCTGCATCAGTTCAGATAGTACGACGACACTGATCTATTTTCACTCTGGTTACTCACTTCATTCACCACCAAAGAGTCTAAACTAGACTCACCACTAGAGACTGATAATGTTGAATGTGAAAATGATGAATTTTTAAAGTTAGTTTTTTCCAGGATCGAGCAGCCCTAATTTGTTTGTTTTTTGATATTTGCAGCATTTATATTGCATTTGTTTCTCAGATCAGTTTACTGTCATAAAATAACCCTTAAAACCCTTAGATCTTCAATTTTTTGTTGTGGATTAATTTATAACTAAAGAAACCAGAAAATAATCAGAGAAGAGGAGCTGGAACCAGAAAATTTTCTTTTTTTTCTTTTTCTAAAAAAAAACATGTACTCCGATCAATCATTAAATTATTTGGCGATTAATGTCATAGTTGGCAAAGAATCGATTATTCGACAAATCATTGCAGCTTTATTTCACAAAATACAGAAAAAACAACCCATTCACTGGTTTCACTCTAATTCCAGGTGTGTTAATTTATATGGAAATGAATAATAGTTCTAAACATTAGTTGTTAGTCTCCTTGATTACATACGATAAACAATAATACATATTGTCATATTTTTCTCAATGGTTTTAACTAGACTGTGAACATAGAATGTGTTTCTAATGGTTATTTTCTTATATCAGAGACATGGAAGAGATGTTGTTTTTACCTATGGGAAAACAATTGTCTTCTATGTCTGTGATAAAAGAAAACAGACATTAATTATATGATTATTATTATATTATGCAGACACAATGAACCTCATACACATTTTAAGGTTGCCAGCCTGTACAATTTATTTAGTAGAAAGCCTTAAAAAAAAAAACAGGCGTCTGCTCTCATTTATTCAACCTGACACAAACTATTATCCAGAATTATTCACTACACCAGCTGCTATACTATTCACAAACACACACACACACACACACACACACACACACACACACACACACTTTTGGCAGGGAACCAACCAGCTCTTTTATTCTGTAAATGTTAAAGAAAACACTCTGGCAGTGAAGTGGAGGCTCTTCAAATTCTGGTGATATTTCAACTTTTCATACAGATCAACTTTTTACACAGTAAAATCGAGGTATGGTTTAATATTACAGCTTAAATTCTACATGTAACAGCAGAATTAATGATCTGGGATCTGAGAAATGTGACCCTTTTCGCTATTTAAAGATTTTGTAAAGCAATTGATCAATTTATCAAGAAATATTATTAAAACAATGAAAAAATAAATGATTTATTAGCTGTAGCCTTATTAACTTTTTATATTAATTTATTTTATATATATGTGTGTGTGTGTGTGTGTGTTTTGTAATTGAATTTTAATTGTGATTTCGATTTGCATGATCTGAAAAACCATATAATTGAGACATTTGACATTTACAATTTCTGAAAGACAGAGAATGAAATATATATAATATAAAGTTCAGCAGCTGATAAACGCTGGTTACCCCTAATCCCAACCACCACCATCAATGTATCTCTCTCTCTCTCTCTCTCTCTCTCTCTGTCTATATATATATATATATATATATATATATATATACACACACACACACATATATAGGGAGAGAGAGATGAAGACAGATATCAGTTTTCAGGAATCAAGTACTAGTTAACAACTTAGACATCCAGCTTTTCTGCAGTAATGTACTTAAAGTGTGTAAAGTTGCTCCAACCAAGTTTCTCTGGTTAATTAACCCCCGTCTGTATATCAGCATGGATGAAGCCTGATGTCTGGGTCTTTTCTAGGACTAGAGCTCTAGAGCTAAGCAGAACCCCATGATCTAGACCTAGTTAGTCAGGAGTTCATCCTATAGCAACATAATCCACATCAGACCTCTGGGCTGTCACATCATCTGTCACTTGACACATTCAACTAGGACAAAAGTCACTCATGCTGAATAAATGCATTGTGTAACTAAAAATAATCTTCTGAATAATTGTGATTTTTAATATTGACCAAAAATATTGGTGATAATGATTTTTTCCATAATCAAGCAGTGAGAATTGTTAATATAAAGTGTGTACAGAGGAGATGTAGAAACCTGTGGGAGGAAGAGTCAAAGGTAGTCAGTCAGTCAGTCAGTCATTTTCTATACCTTCTTATTCCTCATTAGGGTCACATGGTCTGCTGGAGCCTATCCCAGCACATTACGGCGAGAGGCAGGGATACACCCCAGATGGTCGCCAGCCAATCGTGGGGCACACACACCATTCACTCACACACTCACACCTACGGGCAATTTAGAGTCGCCAATTAACCTCAGCATGTTTTTGGACTGTGGGAGGAAGCCGGAGTACCCGGTGAAAACCCACGCAGACACGGGGAGAACATGCAAACTCCACACAGAAAGGTCCCAGACCCAGGACCAAGGAGGTCTTGAACCTGCGACCTTCTTGCTGTGAGGCAACAGCGCTAACCCCTGCGCCACCATGTCGCCCCTCAAAGGTAGTTAAAAGTAAAAATATGAAATAAACAAATAAATCTCATATGGGAGTTGAGAGTTGAGTGTTTCTGTGTATCAGAGTACCTCAGATTAGCCAATTATTGATTAGTTTCCAACTATGACATTAATTACCAACTGTTTTCATAATAAATTTAAGTCATTTAAAGAAGACATGCCCAAATTCTGTGGTTCCAGCTTCTCTTTTCTGATTATTTTCTGATTTCTGATTATCTTCTAGTAAACTGATGATCTTTGGGTTGTGGACTGTTGGTCTGGTCAAAAACATTTTAGGTTGAATCTTCAGCTTTGAGGAAAACACACACAGCACATTGAATTTTGAAGATGACCAAATCATCTGTTTCTGCAGATGTTTTTACTAAAACCCCAACAATAATCACACATGGAGCTCTGAGTATCTCTGGTCATCTGTTCCTTATTTTCATGTTTTCAGATCGTGTTTGCACGGTTGCTGTCACGTGACGATTTTCTGGAGAAGATTTTGAGATTATGATGGTTTCTTGGCCCACGGGAAATGACTTAACAACTTTTGATGAGGAGAAATACATGATGTTCCTTAAACAACGACGAGCATTACTTTATTCAGACAGAACTAGATGAGGAGGCGATGCTGCTGTTTCTGGCCTATTTTTCCTCAATTTCTCTTAAAAAAACATACAGACACACTCAAATGCATGAATACATACACGTCAGCAGAAATAACTTTGAATCTCTCCAGTAATGAGTCAGTTTAATGAGTGTGTGACAGCCAACTGCTGCTGATTAAATCCCGGTAAAGGGAAGTTAAGCCTTTTTCTTTCCCAATAACTACTTTTCATGTCTTGAGAAAACTCCCAGTTCCTCTATTGAATCTTCACATCTTTGTTTTGCAGTTAGTTTTCTCGATCTAAATATTTGACCTGTCACTTCCTGTGGTAAAAACCATCTGAACATCTTGTGCTGTAAATCGTGACCTGACTCTGAAGTGTGTACATGAACCTATGTCAGTGTCGGGCTTAACACAGAACAAAGCTCAATCTTAACTAAATTTAAACAGTACATTTCTAAACGGATGTCTAAACAGATTTCTAAATTAGTCTTTCTCTGCATCACTTCTGAACAGCAGGAAAACTAAAATAATGATAAAAATAATAACTAGAACTGATTTGTATGTTTACAAAGCAAACAAAATGTTTCATGTTCTCCCTGTGTGTGCTGGTTTTTCTCCAGGTTCACAGGTTCCACAGTCCAAACACATGCTGAGGTTAACTGGAGACCCTTTAGTGGGCCAGTTCTGGCCCCTGGGCCTCATGTTTCGCACCCCTGCCTTAAACTATTTGGACAGAAAAAAAATGCAGTTTGTCAAACTGAGTAATGAATCTGTGGAGTTTCCTGTAGACTGGTGTCCTGCAGGATTTATATTCACACGTCTGTCCACTGAAGGAAAAAACACACACTTTCCTTGTAAAAGTCAGAAGTTGAATGAAAAGTTGGCAGCTGTTTGCTGCAGGTCATGAGACTCATCATGAGAGCAGCCTCATTCACATGGGGCTGTCAACACTTTCAGTTTCTCTTCTCAGGCCACATATTGAAGCAGTGGTTAATGCTGTTCCCTCACAACAGAAGGTTCAGGTTCTAGTCCTGGTCCAGGTTCCAGTCCTTGGTCTGGGACCTTTCTGTGTGGAGTTTCATGTTCTCTCTGTGTCTGGTGGGTTTTCTCCAGGTTCTCCAGCTTCCTCCCACAGTACAAACACATGAGACTAAATCACCATAGGTGTGAGTGTGTGAGTGAATGGTGTGCTAGGCTAGACACCATCTGGGGTGTTTCCCTGCCTCTCACCTGTAATGTGCTGGGATTGGCTCCAGCAAACCGTCATGTGATAAAAATACATTTAACTAAAAACATATTGTTTTACATGTTTGTTCTTCAGTAGGTTCTGCAGCTGATGCCATGTACTGATCAGAGCATTAATTGATGAGTTATAATCAATTAGTAGATGATGTGTGTGCTGGGATTGGCTCCAGCAGACTCCTGTGACCCTAATGAGGAATAAGCAGGTAGAGAAGATGACTGACAACCATTAGGTGGCTGGGATAGAGGCAGGGATACACCCTAGATGGTGATCAGTCTACTATGGAGCACACACACCATTCACTCACACCTACAGTGATTTAGAGTCTCAGTATGTGTTTGGACTGTGGGAGGAAGCTGGAGAACCTGGAGAAAACCCACCAGACACAGAGAGAACGTGAAACTCCACACAGAAAGGACCAGACCAAGGACTGGAACCTGGACCTGCTGATGTGAGATGCCCACTGAGCTGCCATACTGCTCCCAAATTGAAATCCAAAAAAGACAAAGTAATAAAAATATACATTATTATAACCTTGCATAGTTTCTACCTGTTTGACACATGGAATGTACAGAAGCTTTAAGGCTCCTTCTCTCATGGTCAGTTCCTTTGCTTGTGTTTTATTAACTCAAATGTCACTTTGATTAAAAGTTCCTGCTAAATGAAAATGTGAATTCAGTTTATCCCCAAAAACTGAACAGGAAGCAGGTTCAGGCTGAGCATGAAAACTGCTGCACATTAACGTAATGCAAATAAAGGTGAGACTCGCATGTGTGTAAGCATGTGCCGCTTACACCCATTTACTCACACACACACACACACAGGGTATAAGAAAAACAGGCCATCTGCTGCCACCTCAGTTAATTCTTTCCAGTCTGTTTGTTTCTGAGTCCAATTCGACCTTTAGCACATTCAGTAAGAAATCTAATTGGCTGCTCAGCTCAGGTGGGCGTTGGTTGGATGTGATTAACACACACACACACACACACACACACACACACACACACACACACACACACACAGGAGAATTGCCTCTTGATAATCCCTGGAGTGCAGATGAATTGCTCTGATTGGTTAATCCTGGTCAGGTGGGATGTGTGTCTGTGTTGTGATTGGTTAATCTGAGGCGGGGTTCAGCGAGGCGTTAAATCCAAGTGTGGTCAAGCGTGTCGTTGTTGAGGCGTTGTAGGGTTGCCATGGTGAAAGCCGCCATCTGGTGCCATTTAGAGATTTAGACTTTAGACTAATGGCCGGCTGCAGCCTCATATTTCCTCTTTTGTTTTCTAACAATCATTTTTTTATATCTTCACAAACAAGGACATGTTTAACTGCAGTTTGTCATGTATGGTGCTTGTTCATGATGTTTCTCTTCATACACACCACACATTTTGTCCAGTCTTCTTACTGCTTATTACAGGCAGCTTCACAAAATCATCTCTTACATTATGCATCTAAAACTAACAATTTCCATTACCCATTAATCTGTTGATCCTGGATTAAACAACTATTTGTTTTATTTATTCATAGTTTGAATATTGTGAAAAATCTCTTATCTCTGGTTCCCAGAGCTCAAGCTGAGGTCTACAAAATCTACAGAAACTTAAGAAATATTCTTAAGTTTTTGTTCATATTGTTCATATTCATTTCATATTGAAATAAGTAAGAGAAAAGCAGCAAGTCCTCACATTTATGGAGCTTGAAACTACTTGAATCTTTTCATTTAACTTGGATGTTGTGATGGGATGTGATGGGATCATATTTTATGAACAAATTGATGTTGAATAATCAATAATTGTGATGTGTCCTCATCAGGGAGCTTTTTCTTCTCTCTGTTAATTTAAGTCTGAGAGGACCAAATAAAGCATGTAGCTTAATGTGGACTGTAAGCTTGATAACTCCTCATACACCTGTTACCTCATCATAGACCTGTTGACTCTTCATACACCTGTTACCTTCTCATACACCTGTTACCTCCTCATATGCCTGCTGACTCCTCAAACGCCTATTGACTCCTCAACCGTCTGCTGACTCCTCATACACCTGTTACCTCCTTATATACCTGTTGACTCCTCATATGCCTGTTGACTCCTCATATGCCTGTTGACTCATCATACACCTGTTACCTCATCATACACCTGTGGACACCTCATCATACACCTGTGGACACCTCATCATACACCTGTGGACACCCCATACACCTGTGGACACCCCATACACCTGTGGACACCCCATACACCTGTGGACACCCCATACACTTGTGGACACCCCATACACTTGTGGACACCCCATACACCTGTGGACACCCCATACACCTGTGGACACCTCATACACCTGTGGACACCCCATACACCTGTGGACACCTCATACACCTGTGGACACCTCATACACCTGTGGACACCCCATACACCTGTGGACACCCCATACACCCGTGGACACCTCATACACCTGTGGACACCCCATACACCTGTGGACACCCCATACACTTGTGGACACCTCATACACTTGTGGACACCCCATACACTTGTGGACACCCCATACACCTGTGGACACCTCATACACCTGTGGACACCCCATACACCTGTGGACACCTCATACACCTGTGGACACCCCATACACCTGTGGACACCTCATACACCTGTGGACACCCCATACACCTGTGGACACCTCATACACCTGTGGACACCCCATACACCTGCAGGTGTTTCTCCGCTGTCTGACGTTGTTCCTGTATATCAACCGGTATTTTCTCAGTTACCTAAAATGCAGCTTTCTCTTTCAATCAATGTAATTAAATGTTAGAATAGTAAGTAATGGCCACAGGAGATAACTGCTGTACTAGAGATACTAGAGCTGCAACTAATGACTATTCTAATAGTGTATTATTCTATTGATTATTAAAATGATTAATCGGGTAGCTGTTTCCCAAAGCTGAAGATCCAACCTAAAATGTCTTCTTTGTCCAGATCAACAGTCTAAAAAACTACAAAAAAACAAGAACTAGAAAACAATCAAATGTATTTGATTTATTTTAAAACCTTTTGTCTAAGTCTAGACAAAAGGTTTTAAGCAAATAAGTTTCCAACTACTTCCTGTCACATGACATCAACTGGGATTTTCAACCCTGACATGTATGGGCAGATATGTGCAAGCAGCAACTATAGCAGCCAACATTTAAGTCATTAAAATGCTATTTTCTGTAAAATGAAAAAAAAAATATGTATGAAATCTTTCCAAAAAAAACCTTTAACTTTAAATGGGTTAAGTATAAAATGACAATCATAGACTTAGTGGCTCTTATGTTTAAATGGGTTAAAATGAGTCATTACTCTACTGTTTATTTTGTGGAAAACGTCTCAACCCTGGTTTTGTATTGATCGACTCTGTTAGGTTTTACTCTGGTAGCAGCTGTGACGTTAAGTTTCATTGGTTCGTGGAGACTTGATGGACCAGAAAAGGAATCATCCCATTTTAAAAAGGATTGAAATAGTTTGATACCGTCTTTATCGGTATATTTCAGCTAATGTAATGCTAATGTGACCTTTGACCTTTGTGCTCACTTCCTGTGTCTCTCTACCTGACAGGTGAGAGGTTGAGCGAGTGAGAGGACGAGAGAGCGAGCAGCCATGGAGCAGCAGAGACAGAGAGCTCTCTCCACATCAGGAGAGTCGCTGTACATTGTGTTGGGAGTCGACAAGAATGCCACGACAGAGGACATCAAGAAATGTTACCGGTAGGAGGACAGACTCAGACATACTGCTTCATGTGGAGTTGGTGCTCTACGAATGTCACCTGCCAAATGGAGGATGATGCTGATGCTGATGCTGTTGCTGTTCTCTACGTCCATGTGAAGGATAAATAGAAATGCTGCACACGAACTGACAGATGCTATGACTAACATGTATAATTGACTGCAGAAATCCCAACTATACTTAGACATATCAAAGACTGTGTATGAACTTCTCAAAAAGAGCAAATACTGACTGTGATCCTAGTGTTTCTGTGCAAGGTAAAACAACTGAGGTGGTTCAAGAGTTTAAGTATTTAGGAGTCACTGTTGGCTCAAAACTTCTCTTTAAGCTACAAATAAATAACACAATAAAATAGAATTAAGTTCAATTTATCCAACTCTAGGTTGTATTAGAAAGAACTAACCCTAAATAATATTTTGACTCTATGATCATAACAAGATGTTCATCAGCCTGTAAGATGTCACTAAAGCTGATTGAAACAGTTTATAAACTATCACTGAAAGTATTGGATAAAAAAACTAAAATATACCATCATTGCCTGATATTACAAACCATGAACGTTGATAAAAGTAGGAAGTTGGAAGTTGATAAAACACTGTTAAATACACTGATTCTATGTTCATTTATAAAATCTTCCATGGTAAAACACCACCTCCATTAAAAAAATTAGTAATAACAAGTCAACCAGATGAATCAGGTCAGGTTCTAGAGGTGACTGTGTAGGTCCTTTTAGACAGAACCTTTGGTCCAGTCACGTTTTATGTTGCTGCTTCTCAAACCTGGAATTTAATAGACACAATACGTGAACTCTCAACTCTGACCTCTTTTATAAATAATCCCAAATCTACTGGAAGAACAAAACTGATGCCACAACCATGAGTAAACCTGTAGAACATTTAACATCCCAGCACTCATTTTAATCACCTTCTGATTTTTTATAATTCTTTTCTTTTCTAATGCTCTAATTTGCTTAAATCTTAATGATCTTTTTATTTTTCAAATTATTTTTCTTTTATTTTTCTGATTCTCATGTTGGTGACATCAATCTTCCATTGGGGACTAAGGGTGGAAATTAGCTGTTGGCTAGAATCTAGTATATTTACTAATATATGTTTATTTATTTAAAACAGGGACAATGCAAATTAATGAACTCAAACTCATGATCCACCACTAGAGGGAACCAGACTCCTATCCTCAGATCTGTTCAAGATCCTCATCAATGAACAGTTGTTTGTTGGTCTTTTAATGATTCTTGTTGTCCACACATTTTTCTCTTTCCCATATTAATAGTTAATCTCTTCAATAAAATGTTTAAAACCATCAAAGCTGAGGTGATGTCTTCAAATGATCTAAGTCAGTGGTTCCCAAACTTTTTTTAGCCGTGCACCTCCATCTATATCCAACCTGGTTGACGCACCCCCTATTTCTTACACCTTCCAAAAAACGCAACTAAATGTGTTGCTGCAGCATGTTTAATTCAACCAGAACATCATCTAATGATCACATTAACAAAAGAGCATCTGAATTAAATAGCAACACTAGTCTGATGATACAGGATATTATGGGATATTATGTTATAGCTGCTGTTTGGTTGATGTTTTTGAATGAATGATCATTCATCATCTTGTTAAAAGGATGTGACACTGAGGAGCTTTCATACCGTCCTCATTTAGTCACTTCAAACAGACTAGAGTTGGTTTCCTTTGATAGTTCCACTTAGTTTGTCCAGGTGTAAAAACTCATTGAACTCTGGTCCACTTGAAAATGGGGGATCTCTGTTCGCATCATGTGAATCCTGGTCTGGTTCTATCCTAGTCTGGTCTTATACAGTGTGAATGCTTACTGGACCAAACACAGAACCAAATGTACATTTACATACAATATTTCAGAACCAGCATTTGTACAGAGGGAGAGATGGTCCTGATCCGCTGGTGATGCACTTTCTCTCTGAGCGTCTCCTCCTCAGCTGAGAGAATACTGTTCTTATTGTTGAGAAGAACATCAGGAGTTTTTTTTAATGATATATCAGGTCTACTTCATATAAACAACTCAACATCTCACCACCGTGGAGTCTCTGCTTCAACCACATCTCCGCAAATCTGCGAAAATTAGAGCGTGACTCCAGTGACTCGGCTCTACTGCCGTGTGTCACCTAATGCAGGAATAATGAATGAAAAAGGTGCAAACCGTCATGTCTAAACAGAGACAAGTAATATAACGGGATGTTGAATATCCATTTAATGTGAGAAATATCTGACAAAAATCTCCAAAAAACTTTGTTGTCATTATGGGGTGTTGTGTGTAGAATTTGGAGGAAAAAAATTAATTGAATCCATTTTGGAAAAAAGCTATAACAAACAAAATGTGGAAAAAGTGAAGCACTGAATACCTTCCGGATGCAATGTATCTATTTAATCATTCAAGTTTCTTTTGTTTATGGGCAGATTTGTGCAAGCGGTAACTATAATTGTCATTAAAATGGTATTTTCTACAAAGAAAAGACTACAAAATGAAAAAATAGATGCATAATCTGATTATTATTGACTCAACTGATAAAATAATATGCATGAAATCTTAAAAAAAAAAATCAGATTGTAAATGGGTTAAAACTAGCTACAGATTACAGGTCAGTATCTAAGACATAACTTGAATAAAGTTAAATAAAATACACATATCTTAAGAGTGATACACAACCAGAGCTGCAACTAACAACTGAACAGGCCTAAACTGATCCAGATTACACCACAGACCCACTGGCCGACACATCTAATACACATTGAGATTTTTACTTTTAGATAGTTTTGTAACATTATACGAAACCTATGAACAAAATAGTCATACTTATTTGTTACTAATAGGAAATTATAGTGAAAATAAGTGAGTTCTCCTTTTTTCTGAGGACCCCCGAGAACCTCCTGAAGGACCACTAGAGGTCCCCAAATACCAGTTTGAGAACCACTGATCTACTGTTTATCTTGTGATCATCACTAACAACAAGATAGTCTGGGTTAAAGTTGCAACTATTTTAATAGTCAATTAATTATTGACTATTAGTTGTGTGGTTCATTCTATGGTCTTATTGTCCACAACCCAAAGATCATCACTTTATTATTATAGAAGACTAAAGAAACCAGAAAATAATCAGAGAAGAGAAATTGGAACTAGAGAATTTGGACATTTCACTCAAATCCATTGATCGTTTATCAAATGATCGTTTCAGGTTTATTCTGAATCCTCCTGTCCTGTGTATTATTTACAGGAAATTGGCATTGAAGTTTCACCCAGACAAGAACCCGGACAATCCGGAAGCAGCCGAAAAGTTTAAGGAAATCAACAACGCTCACTCTATCCTGGCCGACGCCACCAAGAAGAACATCTACGACAAATACGGCTCGCTGGGGCTGTACGTGGCAGAACAGTTCGGAGAAGAGAACGTCAACACTTACTTTGTTCTGTCCAGCTGGTGGGCCAAGGTAGGACGGACCGACTGGGGTCAAAGGGCAACATTCTCCATATTTATTCTGACCAGATCGAGCTCAGACAACTTTTGACAGGTTCACAATCTTTCCACTGACTTAAAACATCACTCAGGACCCCAAATAAATACTGGAACAAGTTCTCCTCCTTTCCTGAAAAAACATGTATTTAAGATCATTTTCTGGGAGCTAATATGAAGCCTCAGCCTTCAAACGAGTCAAATCACAAATATTTTTCAATGTTCCTCTTTTTTATTGTTAAATTCCTTCATTTAGTTATTATCCTTCCACAGTTTTTCCCTGTTAAGTTGCAGTAGAAGAATAGTAACAGAAATAAGGTTTTGGCATTCAGAAAATCTACAACATGAAAGATATGATTTGATTTCAAGCTCCAGTTTCTTTCTCTTGTCTTTTTCTCTTTGTTATTCATATTCTCTAACCTAGACATGTCCTACTTCCTGAATGTTCTGTATCCAAATGCTCTTAAGTAAAGACATGTGCAAACATGAATACATGTTTGCACAGTAGGGCTGTGGATCTGCATCACGTCCAGTATAAATGGATGATGTCTATATAGGGTATTATCTCTGTGGTTTTTAACACATTTGAGAAATGGTGAACTTGTCCTTTAATCAAAAGTCTCTTTTCATACCTTGAAACACAAAGAATTTCTGAACACATGTGAGTACCAGTGACTGTTCAGGGACATTTATTTTAACAGATATAAATGTCGAAGTTTAAGTTGAAGTTAAACTCATGGCCCGCAGCACTTCATTTCATGTGGCCCCACGAAAGCTTGCACAAATTTGCACAATTTACTGATAAAGTGAAAAATGTTTAATGGTGACAAACTGGTCCTGATGTCTTTGTACGGCTTCAAAGTGTGTTCAGGGACATCTCGTTAACTATGACATCTTTTCTTGATCGACCACAAAGGTTGTTTAAAACCTAAAAGTTTCCCTCTTTTAATTATTTTCCTTTGTTGAAAGACATCTGTCATTACTTTCTTGATTCCAGTCTTTAAAAATCCATTAAAATAAATGAATCAAAATGTCAATGGTGGTTATCAGCATGTTCTTGTATGAGTCTCTAGATATCTGTGATGAATTTCCATGTTTTGCTGCAGATTTTTAATAATCTGAGGCTAAAATCATAACAACAATACAGCATATTTTTAAATTCTATTTAATAGATACCAAATCGTCACCAGCAACTGATTAATTATTAGTTATAATTTTTCAGACATTATCATAAATGTAGAGACAACTACCGGGAAGCCATAATGATGTAGTGGCCCGGGATGAAATGGACGCTCCTGGTGTAGATGAAGTTTCTCGTGTTGTTTCATCTCCTCGTCTCTCCTGTCTTTGTCCCACAGGCTCTGTTCGTCTTCTGCTGTCTGTCCACCGGCTGCTACTTCTGCTGCTGCCTGTGCTGCTGCTGTAACTGCTGCTGTGGGAAATGTAAACCTCGGCCGCCCATGGACCAGGAGCCAGAGTTCTACGTCTCCCCCGAGGACCTGGAGGCCCAGATGACCGCTGATGAGAGAGGTGAGAGCAGGGAGAAGAAACCAAAGCTGTGAAATGATCATTCTGCTGGCACATCCTATATTTACAAAACTGCATTTGAAATTACCAAACTATTTCAATCCTTTTAAAATTGAAACTTTTAATGTCACAGCTGCTGACAGAGTAAAACCTGACAAACCTGAGTTGATCAATACAAAACCAGGGTTGAGACATTTTCCACAAAATAAACAGAGTTGCAATGAGTAATGACTCATTTTAAAGAAGAAAATGTCCAAATTCTCTGGTTCCAGCTTCTCAAATTTGATTATTTTCTTGTATTTTTAGATTGTTGGTCTTTATTTAGGTTTTAGGTTGAATCTTCAGCTTTGGGAAACAGTGACATTTAACACCATTTTATGAACCAAACATCTATCCGATCATTTCAATATCAATAAAATAATACACTATCAGAATAGTCATTAGTTGCAGCTCTAGTATCTCTAGTACAACAGTTATCTCCTGTGGTGTATGAGGTAACGGGTGTATGAGGAGTCAACGGGTGTATGAGGAGGTAATGGGTGTATGAGGAGTCAACGGGTGTATGAGGAGGTAACGGGTGTGTGAGGAGGTAACGGGCGTATGAGGAGGTAACGGGCGTATGAGGAGATAACGGGTGTATGAGGAGATAACGGGCGTATGAGGAGGTAACGGGCGTATGAGGAGGTAACGGGCGTATGAGGAGGTAACAGGCGTATGAGGAGATAACGGGCGTATGAGGAGGTAACGGGCGTATGAGGAGGTAACGGGCGTATGAGGAGTCAACGGGTGTATGAGGAGGTAACGGGTGTATGAGGAGATAACGGGCGTATGAGGAGATAACGGGCGTATGAGGAGGTAACGGGCGTATGAGGAGGTAACGGGCGTATGAGGAGGTAACGGGCGCATGAGGAGATAACGGGTGCATGAGGAGTCAACGGGTGCATGAGGAGTCAACGGGTGCATGAGGAGTCAACGGGTGCATGAGGAGTCAACGGGTGTATGAGGAGTCAACGGGTGTATGAGGAGTCAACGGGTGTATGAGGCCGTAACAGGTGTATGAGGAGTCAACGGGCGTATGAGGAGGTAACGGGTGTATGAGGACGTAACAGGTGTATGAGGAGTCGTCGGGCGTATGAGGAGGTTACAGGCGTATGAGGAGGTTACAGGCGTATGAGGAGGTTACAGGCGTATGAGGAGGTTACAGGCGTATGAGGAGGTTACAGGTATACAAGTACAATTCAGACTCCATTAAAACATCTTGTAAATGTCTTTGATGTGACTCACATCTGTGAACACGAGTCACCTCAGTAAAATATTTTCAACACAAGTCGTGAAATATATAATTTTTTTTAATGAAATATATTTATCCTATTTCACGTATCATATAGCTTCATCACACATCGAGTACAATGTTTGAAGCCTTTATTTCTTGTATTTTTGAATATTATGTCTTACAGGTAATCAAAACCCCAAACCTTTCATGATATTCTAGGCCTGGGTGGTAGATTCATCCTGAACACACTTGTTTTTTACGCTGTGAATGTTTTATATAACCCAACACCAGTGAGTGTGTAGCTACAAAACACTGGAAAAAATGTCAGACACAAAGAAACTTCTACCAAAAAGAGGAGCTGTGTCGGTTGTATGGAAGAGCTTAGGCTTTAAAAAAAGTGACGATCATCAAACTACTTTAATCTCTAAATGTTGTTGTCATATACAGTGGGGAAAACAAGTATTTGAACACCCTGCTATTTTGCTATTTCTCCCACTTAGAAATCATGGAGGGGTCTGAAATTTTCATCGTAGGTGCATGTCCACTGTGAGAGAGATAAACTAAAAAGAAAAATCCAGAAATCACAATGCATGATTTTTTAACAATTTATTTGTGTGATATAGCGGCAAATAAGTATTTGAACACCTGAGAAAATGAATGTTAATATTTGGTACAGTAGCCTTTGTTTGCTATTACAGAGGTCAAACGTTTCCTGTATTTTTTCACCAGGTTTGCACATACTGCAGGAGGGATCCTGGCCCACTCCTCCACACAGATCTTCTCTAGATCAGTCAGGTTTCTGGGCTGTCGCTGAGAAACACGGAGTTTGAGCTCCCTCCAAAGATTTTCGATTGGGTTCAGGTCTGGAGACTGGCTGGGCCATGCTAGAACCTTGATATGCTTCTTACGGGGCCAGTCCTTGGTTTTCCTGGCTGTGTGCTTTGGGTCGTTGTCGTGTTGGAAGACCCAGCCACGACCCATCTTCAATGCTCTGACTGAGGGAAGGAGGTTGTTCTGTTGTGACTTGTTTTTGATATCTAATTACTTAATGAACTATACTTAGAACTAACCTTTACCTAACAGTGGTGTGTAGATGAGCAGTCACGAAGAACTCAAGGATGAGACAGGATCAGCTGGTTCACGGTCCAACAATGGTTTATTGCAGAGTTACAATTCACCATACATGAGAAGTAGCCCGGGCTAAGTCTGAAATCGAACTAAAAGTTCCCTTCTTTTATACCGTTTGGGGCCTGAGAATGCTCCGCCTCAGGTCCCTCCTATTGTTTTGGCAATATCTTATACATTTTCCACCAATATATGCTATGTATTGATTTTTACCCAAGGCTAAACAGAACTTTGCTTGTTTTTTAAAAACATTATAAAACTTGGGCTCCACAGTTGTGGAGCCTTCCCATTGGTCAGGATGTTGAGGTCAGCAGGTAGGATTCTCTCAAACGGTCAAATAAGCACTTTCAATCGCCTTGAGAAAAGGTCAGTGTTTTCTATGATGGCTGGAATGAATGGTGCTTCCCATGGGGTCAGCACAAAAATATGCATAGACATCATTGACCTGGACACTTTATGTTTTGAGGTTACACAGCCCTGATACGGACACCTGTATCATGTTTTGAGGTTACACAGTTAGAGGTTACACAGTTTGAGGTCAATACCTATACTAGATATACCATATATATTGAGCTATATTCTCTACAGTTCCCCAAAATCTCACAATACACGGCCCCAGTCATCCTCTCTTTAATGCAGTGCACTCGTCCTGTCCCATGTGCAGAAAAACACCCCCAAAGCATGATGCTACCACTCCCATGCTTCACAGTAGGGATGGTGTTCTTCGGATTGTACTCTTCATTCTTCTTCCTCCAAACACGCTTAGTGGAATTATGACCAAAAAGTTCTATTTTGGTCTCATCTGACCACAAAACTTTCTCCCATGACTCCTCTGTATCATCCAAATGGTCATATGCAAACTTAAGACAGGCCTTGACATGTGCTGATTTAAGCAGGGGAACCTTTCGTGCCATGCATGATTTCAAATCATGACGTCTTAGTGTATTACCTACAGTAACCTTGGAAACGTTGGTCCCAGTTCTTTTCAGGTCATTGACCAACTCCTGTCGTGTAGTTCCGGGCTGATTCCTCACCTTTCTTAGAATCATTGAGACCCCACGAGGTGATATCTTGCATGGGGCTCCACTCCGATTGAGATTGACCGTCATGTTTAGCTTCTTCCATTTTCTAATGATTGCTCCAACAGTGGACCTTTTTTCACCAAGCTGCTGGGCAATTGCTCCGTAGCCCTTTCCAGCCTTGTGGAGGTGTACAATTTTCTCTCTTGTGTCGTTGGACAGCTCTTTGGTCTTCACCATGTTACAAGTTAAAGTCTTGCTGATTGTATGGGGTGGACAGGTGTCTTTATGCAGCTAACGACTTCAAACAGGTGCATCTGATTAAGGATGATACATGGAGTGCAGGTGGACTTCTAATGGGCGGACTAACAGGTCCTTCAGGGTCAGAATTCTAGATGACACACAGGTGTTCAAATACTTATTTGCCGCTATATCACACAAATAAATTGTTAAAAAATCATGCATTGTGATTTCTGGATTTTTCTTTTTAGTTTATCTCTCTCACAGTGGACATGCACCTACGATGAAAATTTCAGACCCTTCCATGATTTCTAAGTGGGAGAAATAGCAAAATAGCAGGGTGTTCAAATACTTGTTTTCCCCACTGTATATGTATCTACATATTATTATTATTATTATTATTATTATATTAGATAATTGCCTCTCCACTTATAATAATGCTGGTGACAATTTGCTAAGATTTTTAAACAGAATTTAAAAATCTGCTGATGCAGAAATAATGTTATATTGTTGTTAACATCTAATTATTAAAATGCTTATTAAATTATTATTATTAATATATTATTTTTAAAAGACAAAACATGTCAAATCATCACAGATATCTAGAGACTCATACAAGAATATGCTGATAACCACTATTAACTATTGGATTTATTTAATGGATTTAATAGATTGGAATCTATGGTTTTGTGTTGCTATGCTAAATATTAAAGAATAGAAAGTACAAGAAAGTAATGACAGATGTACTTCAACAAAGGAAAATTAGGAAAAACTGAAACTTTCCTGTTTTTAAACAACCTTCGTGGCCAATTGAGAAAAGATTTTGGAGTTAATGAAGTCGTACAAAGACAACATGACCAGCGTGTCTCTGTTATGTTCAAACATTTACGGGCTTTGGTCTTGGACACATATGTCCTAGAAGATGAAGAAGCAAACTAAGATCTGTGTCCTCTTCTGCAGGTCATGTTAACATGCAACACAAAACAAATCAGATGTCACTCAGAGACTAAGGGGGCTAATATGACAAAAAGCTATTTTAAGCCAATTTACTGCAGTATTTATTCTCTAAATTATTAGAAAATGGGGTTATGTTGTAATGTTAATAATACTGTGATATCAATTTTTGATCATAGCATCCAGCTCTACGATACTAATTAATGGACATGAACTATATTCAATATATATTTCAGATTCATATAAAATAAAGACAAGTTGTACTATTTATATAATTGCTAACATTTACATTAGCATCAACAAATCTCTTCAAAAAAGAGACAAAACAGTGTCTCTTTTATGAATAGCTATCAAAATAAAACAAAGACAGGAAATAAATAAATAAAAGAATAAAATACATCGACAGTAAAGACTACACAGTAAGGAGTAGACAACAGTAAAGAATAGTTGAGTTTATAAAGCACCTTGAGCATGGTTTGTTTAGGTATACTTTTATATATCTGTGTGTTTTCTAATGTGTGTGTGTGTGTGTGTGTGTGTGTGCGTGTGTGCGTGTGTGCGTGTGCATGTGCGTGCGTGTGTTTTCAGATGGCAGTGATCCCATCGTGATGCAGCCGTCTTCTGCCACAGAAACCACCCAGCTCACCTCGGATGCCCACCATAGCTACAGGACCGAAGCATATTAGACACACACACATTTTTACACACACTCCACTCACACCACAGTTAGGACACACACACTATTTTCCTTTTACCCATAGCAGAATTTAACATTGCAAGACACACACACACACACACACACCAGCAGATATTACACCATACATAACATCACTCTACATACAAGTCAACACGAGCTCATCAGCTCAAACTTTTACCTTCCTGAGTTTTTAATTGAAACTGGAATGAGATGAGAGAGAAAAAGAAGAGGAAGAGAGGAAAATAAAAGCTTTAACCCTTTAGGCACCAAAGGATTTTTTTTCGAAAACGTTCAATTTTTACATCTTAATTTCAAAAGGCTGTAATTTAAAAGTGATGAGAGATAGAGACTTTCTGTAATTTATGAAATAGAGAAATATAAAGGATGACCCAAAGTTCATGTAGGGATCAAATTTACCCATCTGATTTGCATATTATGACGTCACAGGGCGGGCGCTAACTTGGATTATAGAATATTCATGTAATGTCACATGTTTTAATCCTCTATTTGATAGTGTTTTCATATGGCAACAATTACTTTATCATATGGATCCAATACACAAAAATGTAAATATTCTAACCCTATTTGACTATATAATTCAGTGCGGCGTCTTGTTGACTGAAGTCTACAGTGGTGCCTAGAAGGTTAAATGTTCAAGCAGGATGCAAGGAGACTTTAATGATGTCAAGACAGTTGAAAATCCATCTTTAAGAGAGAATAACTACCTGCAGATTATCGAAAACCTTCCACATTTTTCATATTTTCTTTAAACAATCTTCTCAAAATGCCACAGAAACACAGTCACTCTCCTGGATACAGGTTCAGGTTTATGTTCTGACCTGTTCACAGTATTTTTCATTTCTCAAAAGCCATGAGCTGCTGTCGTTATGGAGAAGAAACCCATCAGAGGCGGGAACTTTCCACTTTTTACTACAGAAGTCTGACATATCATAAAGCTCAGGATAAAAGACAAGCTTCTCCATTTTCTCCGCTCTTCTAATATACAACACCAGCACCTTTCTGAAAAGTGCAGAGATGTTAGAAAAAAAGAAAAGCGGGAGATGCTGTGTGCAGCGATTTTTTTTCTCTCTCTGAGCAGCCAAATGTAATTTACAGAGTTCTGAGAGATAAGCTGTTATTCATGCTCCTTATAATGGGTACGAAGGAGATTCGCTGCGCTATAAGCTCTCTTCTTATTAGGAACAATTAAAAAAATGTTTTTACATTGAGTAAATTTACAATGAACCATAGAAGGTTCCTACAGTCTTCCACTGGAAATCCTGCAGCTGCTGCAGCTGAATCTATAGCATGAGCATGAGTGAACAAACAGCTGGAGATAAATACTCATCTGGGTCTGTGGAAAGCCTGAAAAGTCCTCTAGTGATCAATTACTCTTATTTTTATTGAAAAAATAAATCCTCACTTTTTCTCTCCTCTTCCTCATTCCTTTATGTAGAACCTCCTCCTTCTTGCAGAGTCCAGTGTTATTAATACATAAATACATACCATACATTCACACATTGGCGACTACTCAGTGACATAAACACAAACACTGATTGAGCCCGTTTGTTGGTTTGTTTTTTAGTTTTTTAGTTTGTTTCGTGAGGAAGTAAAATGCTGTACATGTCGTGTAAACTGTTTAGGTTTTATGTCACTGTGTTTCTTTCAAGTCAGAAATTTGAACTCTTGTTTCTGTTTGTCTGTAGATTTGCTTCTCATCGTTTCTATTTTTATTTATATTGTTAACGAAGGGAGGATATTGATTTCCAAAGTCTTACTTGTTTATGTAGACATAATCGCCATAGAAACTGAAGAGCAGTTTAAAACAATCAAGACTGATCAGTTAGTTAATCATTTTCCTTCATTCATCACACATAGAAAATATAGAAACATCACGGTTGTTTGTGTCAAGAGTTTGAATTAAAAAAAATAAATAATAATAATAATCAGGCTAATTTAGTCACAATTTTTTTGATTGCTCAATCAAACACACTCATGCATTTATGCATATCATGAGAAAGTGCAATAGCTTTTATAAATGAATAGCGCTAAATAAATCCCTTCCATTGCTGTCCTCTCCTCACTAAATCCCAATCAAAGCTTTCAAAGGTTTCAGAGAATCTGCAGGTCCTTAAAACATTTTAAAAGTAAAACAAACCAAATTTTGAGCGATAAGTAGAACATTAAGTTATTTGGATGTAAGGACCTTCAAATGCTCAGTATTACATCAATATGGAGTTAAATTAATATGTATCTGAAGTTCACACTTCAGTTCCTTTCACTAAAACTAGTTCTTTGTCTTTTGACTTATGAAATATCTAAAATGATTTGATTTACAAAGGACAATGTGCACAAACATTCATTATTGTGATGAAAAGATGAGCACCAGATTTAGCAGAAAGATCATTTCCACCTGTTCCTACACATAAAGACAGATATAATAAAAACGATAGAAGGTCAATGATCAGTTTTTTATTTGCAGCACAACCAACATGAGGCTTTATTTAATAAACTTATTAGGACAAGTCACCAGTAGAGCTGTCAACTATTAACATTCCATTGACCAGCAGGAGCCACTAGTAGCCTCTAAAATGATAGCTGTGTTCATAAATGAACAAAACCTTCCTGCATCACAACACAATTACAGATGTAGTACAGAATATAGTAAATACAGAACAGTAACATGGTATAAACAGTAAAGTGCCAAAAGCTACATAATCTTATACTACGTTTACACAATCCTTCTAAAATACAGCATTTAATTACCTCTATTGCACAATCAATATGAACAGTGGTGAGATGTCTTTACTCTGAATCCATTTAATTACATCACGGGAGAAACTGTAAAAGTTTGTGATGTATTTTTGTTTTTTTATTTGTGAGTCTATTTCATTCTTTGATAGTGTCATGTTCTAATGTGATTCAGAGCTTGGTGGAGGTTTTATAAGATCCTGCAGGTTCTCTGTTTTAACCAGATGTCTTTTTTTCTTGATTGGTTTTGTGTTCATGTCGATGTGATCACATCAACACCACCTCCTTAAACCCAAATCCCTCCTTTATTTCGCCTCTTTTTTTGGCCTTTTACCCAAACATGCAGCAGTGTCTGAGTGAATGAAGAACTGAGCACTGTTAGATCTAAAGTCTAAAACAATGGCATAAATAACAAGAACTGATGTAAGTGTGAATATAGCAACCAGATAATAATATTGAAGCATTATTTTATTTATTTTATTTTTCTTATCTTTTTAATAATTGATTAATGAGTAGCTGGTATGTGAAGGGGATGTACAGAATATAGATGTGAACATTTTGACAATGAATGCAGACCTGCTGTACATAAACGCAGTGGCACAGGACATAGAGACATAGAGGTTTTCTGTTTTTAGCATGGACTGATCACGTCTGTCAGGCAGACGTATGGGTAAAAGAAATATCTGATGTACTGTTGTAAAATAAATGTTTATGATGCTTCAAGCTGATTTCACACTGTGACTTGACTGGACTCTGTTTTTATCCAATCTGAAGTTATAATTTAACATATTAAGAAAAGCTGTGATGAAATTATAATAAGAATAACAGGCTTCAAAACACACTTATAGAAGTCTTTTACGATATTTGTGAGGAGTCTGGTGATTTTTTTTTTTTTTAAATTAGAGAATCATGTAGAGGATGTCAAGTCAGTTTCATCTGAATAGCCTGAAATTACAAATTCACCCGAATGGGCCTTAGACTACACTAGTACATGTATTCGTTTGCTTAGAAAAGAGAAGAGTGAATTAGTGCAATCTAAATGGTGTTTTGTGATTAGTAGTAGTGATATAATAGTAATAGTGATTTGAAAGTATTTGTTATGTGAATAATATCCCAAAAGAAGCTTTTATATTAAGAAAAGAAAGGGACCAAGACAATTGCTCTGAGGGACACCACAAGGCACGTTATCAGTTAAGTTATCAGGGACTTAGGAAACAACTCAGAAACTAACTGATGTGTCCCTATTACAGTCTGTTGTCACAGATGACAAAAAAAAACAAGGATTAAAAATAGTATTAAAAATTCAAGAAAATATTGAAAAAATGGTATTTAATTTTCTCATAAGAATATAAATATAGGCCTATAAAAATATGAATGTTTCTACAAATATCAGAAATCTTTTAAGACATATATTGCAAGAAACAATAGTTAATTAATGTAGTCAGACAAAGGAAACCTCCATATATATTGTGTTTATTTAATACAGTGATATATATATATATATATATATATATATATATATATATATATATATATATATATATATATATATATATATATATATATGTTTGACTGCAGCTCACAGTGATTAAAAAGTGTTAAAATGCAGTAGTGACAGTAATGAATGTTAAAATCCTGCAACTTGCACATGAAGAGGAAGAAGGTGTGTGTTTGTGTAACAGTAGAAAGAGCAGAGCCTGGCATGGTCTTAATCTGTCCACATACCACCTGCTGCCTGATATGGTGTGTGTGTGTGTGTGTGTGTGTGTGTGTGTGTGTGTGTGTGTGTGTGTGTGTGTGTGTGTGTGTGTGTGTGTGTGTGTGTGTGTGTGTGTGTGTGTGTGTGTGTGTGTGTGTGTGTGTGTGTGTGTGTGTGTGTGTGTGTGTGTGACCTTAGCTGAAACCGGACCCCCTCCTAGCTCAGATCCACCTCCCCATGTGTCCTCGTTCTCTCGCTGCTTGGCAGGGAAGCTGTGAACACACAAATGCAGCAGTTGCTGCTTGTTCAGAAAAAACAGGAATGGAGATAATGGAGTGAACAAGTGTTTTTATGAGTCAGGGACTTGTGAGGAAGAAGAGGAGGGGAAGGACCAGATTTGGAAGATGATGAAAGAGTCTCAGGAACTGAAGAGGAGAGAGAACTGTTGAACTCATTGACCCTGATGTAACTTTTTGAGCTGATCTTCTGGGATGTGGGTCAGATCCTCTGAAGCCACGACCCTGAACACAGACGCTCTTTGATTCTTAACAGCAGCAGCTCATGCTGTGACCTGAGTCGGGTATTTCCAGTCACTAAAACAGACGCTCAGTCGTCAGCAGCTTCAAGCAAATCTGACCTGACATTTGAGTTTTTAAGATGATTTATATCCTGAAACCGCAGCTTTTTAAAGTCAAAGTCTGAGGAGTAGGCTCTGCAGCAGATACTTGATTTAATTATTACTTAATTCTAATTGGACAAAGTGAACCCTGAAGATCAGGAGAGAAGCTTCAATCCTTCTATTCCTGCTGTTGCTGCCTTTCAGCATCTCAGATCTGCTGAAGTGCTGATTTGCTGCTGGTTTAGAATCAAGATACACAACTAAACAAAGGGAAAATAAAGCTGAGAGCAGCAGAATATAATAATAAAAAAGGAGACCGAACTTTCAGCGACTGCAAACAGAAAATGCAGAAAAAGGTAAGTAAACAAATGTTTGTTTTTGTCAAGAAGTTCTTTTTAATATATTGAATTTTGTCTTTTATTTTAGGAAACTGTTATTTATTTTATTGGTTTTATCTTTTTAGCCTTTATCTCTTGTCCTGTTTGACCTTTTATCATTCATAAGCATTAAACCTCTAATAAATAGCATATATGTATATAAGGTTTATTTAATTGCTAAATTAACTAAACTTCATTTCCAAAATGTATTTTCTACATATAAAACCTTTGTCATCCTGGTATAATATATTACGAACATATATTATAATTTCTATATATTTTATATTATTATAAATCCTTAGCATCATAGCATAATTCCCTAAGTCATGAGACAGCCCTGGAGGGCTGTGATTGGTCAGTTCAGCTCCTCCATGGCTGTGATTGGTCAGTTCAGACGTGGTGGTCTACAGTCGCCTCCACTAACAGCTTCTCTGTTGCTTCCACTTCAACATTTGTAATAAAATAATTTTCTCTTTGATATCAATGAGCTACAAACACACACGCTGCATCCTGGTACAAAAACGAAAGAAAAAAACGGCAAAAGAAAAAACATACATGTTACATAGTCTTTAATATGTTATTTGTGTGTTTTTTTACGGTCATGCAGGTGTGTTCTGGGCTGATGATGCATGAGAAATCTGGTGAAGATAGAACAAATTAGGTCGAAGTTTTAACAACTTCCTGTTTGATGGGGAGGGACCAAAAAGTTATAGCATGTTCCTATTTGATGGTGATGGATCGAAATTGGCAGCATCGCCATGGTCACGCTTTTCCCTGTAAACTCATCATTCTGATAACTTGTCCTCACCAAGGGCTTTATATGACACAGCCAAAATGTGAAGTCACTGCTGGTAATTCCCTAGGACTAGTTAGTCAATGGTACACTGCCTGAAAACTTCCTGTAGGACTTAAAGTAGAGGCCAAGAGGCTTTTTTTAGGCCTCTATTGCATGAAACATTACATAGACATGGTAATAAAGTCAATTGGACACTATTAGGGTGTATAGAAAAAAAAACTGGAATTAAATTCAAGTTCTATTTTCTTTTTGGTGAAAATTTACCCAAATTCACAATAAAAGACAACCTTCATTTATGAGAAAATTATGCTAACATGTCAAATGTCCATGAGCAAACAGGGTATCATGGTCATGTGACCTCATAGTATGTCCTTCAAAATAAAAGCCACCTTTTCACACCTAACTGTAAAAACATAGAGTTTATATCACAGCTTTTGGGGGGAAAATGGTGGACCTGATGTGATATACAGTATGTGTGTATCAAATTTCGTTCTTTTATGTGAAATTATACAGTAAAGCTGTTCTTTTTAAAAGTGTTTGGTGGTTCTATGGAGCCATATTCAAAACCTATACAATACGTACATTTAACCAGGCCTGATGGGTCCACCAAATGTGGTGAGTTTTAGGGTATGTTCAGATCCCAAAAAGGCAAAGAAATATAGGAAGAATCCTAAAGGTTTCAGATGTTTCAAGTGGGCCTTTGCCCTAAATATGCTATGAGGCTGACAAAATATATAATGGTTGTTGTGCTGTTTATGAATTTTAAATACAGTATATTCTAATAATATGTGTTGTGTTGTTCATTCTGTATTTTGATCCTGTTTGTTTCATTCCTGTTGTGTCACACTGTAATAGAAGCTGCATGTTTTTAAATGATATTCCACATTTCCAGGCAGATGTTATTCTAGCTATTTTAAGAACATCCAAACATGTTTTCATCAAGATTACATGACAGTATATGACAAGCAGATACTGCAGTGATACTGTGAGTTGACTTCTCAGGTTTCTAAAAATATTATGAGGTGTTATTAATAATAATTAATAATAATAAACACATACATGCATCCATACCTGCATTCATACATTATACTAACATAATACCCAAAGAGCCAAATGTATGTGAATTTTTTCGGAAACTTTTATATTAAGATGTTTGTAATTAAGATTAATATTTAATTATTATTAATATTTAAATAATATTTCCTTTAAAATATGCTTATCAACGTTACTATGCATTAATAAGTTCATCTGCTACATCTGGTAGCTGAAAAGAGTAATTAACTGATAATAAGTGAACAATAAAGTATGTTTTAATCTTAATAAAGCAACAAAAAAGGTTAGTAAAGATTTAACGACAACATTCAAGGTTTTAAATCAAATAATAACATTCACAGTTTTTATAAATGTCTTATAATCTAACAATTAAACACTTTTATGATACTGTTATTAACACATATTGGCTTATTATTACACAATAATGTTAATAAGCATCTTATAAGAGCCATAATACATATTAACTAATGATTATTATAAGGACATTAATATAAAGCTTATGACTTACTGTGACTGGCTTCTATGAAGAGATGAAAACTGTAATAAGTTATAGTTTCAATATTTATAGTTTAGAACGTTGATTTCCACAGATTTCATTGAATTAAAGCAGCTTCCTAAAATCTTCCTGTATGTTTTTAAAATGTGCAGCATTATAATTATTATTTTTTTAGATTAGAAACTTTATTGATTCCACATCAAGGAAGTATA
Organism: Lepturacanthus savala; assembly: GCA_030544235.1. Lineage (NCBI taxonomy): Eukaryota > Metazoa > Chordata > Actinopteri > Scombriformes > Trichiuridae > Lepturacanthus > Lepturacanthus savala. The sequence goes on from CM060480.1 coordinate 29,847,787, forward strand.
TGCATTACCACAGCTCAGATACAGAAAAGCAACAACATAGAAGAGGTTTTATGAAAAATATAGAAAATATCTAGAGGCAAAAAAGAAATAAAATACACATTATACACATTATACACAGAGTACAAACGTACCAGTATCAGCATACACAGTATGCGTCATACATTATGATTGAGGTGGAGGTATTTACATAAGTAAACACAGTATGATAAATATTGTTTTAATTGTTTTTATTCAAGGAGTTTAAAAAGTAAGCAACTAGACTTTTTCTTTTAGCTTGAAGACGTCTTCAAGCTTGACTACAATGACCTGGATGAGTGAGAATCTACACAGACAATTGTTTTTATTGTTTTAATAAAGTGATGCAGTGGTAGATTGTGCATAGTGGGTATTAGACTAAAATGTGCAGTGTGGTTCAGCTGGATCAGATCATTGTTCTGCTGTGAACAGGAGGAGGTGAGGCTGGGTGGAACCACTTTGTCGTTGACCTCTGACCTCAGCTGCCTTCAGGTCAGCGGGGGGGCAGAGCCAGATGCGGCGCTGGAAACGCTGGAGAAACAGCTGATCTGCCCCATCTGCCTGGAGATCTTCAAGAAACCCGTGGTCATCCTGCCCTGCCAGCACAACCTGTGCAGGAAATGTGCTAACGAGCTCTACCAGGTGAGTGGGACCACCCACCTGTTCACCTGCAGTCACCTGGTCACATGCTCAAATATGCTGTACTCACATCCTTTAGTAAACATAGGAAAACTGCTGTCTAAAAGTACTCCCATTGCAAATAAAAGTGCTGCTGAATTGGATATAATAATATTAAATAATAGATTTAGTAGGAGAAATGAGTAGAAATATTAGATAAAGTACCTCAAAATTGTACTGAAGTACAATACTTGAGTAAATGCACTTAATTTCCATTACTGCATATACATGTGTATGTCCCTGTTTGCACACACAGTTCTGCACATGCATGTACAGAAAAGCACTCGTCTTTCCACACACACTTTTCAGTCCATGGCAGTGGATTATCAGTGTCTAAACTGGGCCTCGTGGATGTTTAACTGGTTGGCTCATGTCAAACACCTGCTCTGACCTACATTCTCTGCTGTTGTGCAGCTCCCTGGTCTAATCAGTGAAATTTATGATGTCACATGTTAATCATCAGAGATCAGTGATTCACGTCGCTGCCAGGAAAGTGTTGGTGGCTCTGAAGGAAGTGAAGAACAATGTGCTGGCAGTGGAGACACAGCAGCACTGCTGCTGGGAGGCTGCACGTAGTGACATCACAGTGGTACATGCAGGATATCAAGCTGACATGCTGCTGTCTGCAGATGTAAAGTTCATCACATTCTTAGGAAGCATGCCAACATAGGCAGACAAACAATTTGTAAGACAATGATGCTCACATGTCAAATGTTCATGAGCAAACAGGATATCCTGGTCATGTGACCTCATGAATTATATGTCCTTCAGAATAAAAGCCCCCTTTTCACATCTAACTGTAAAACTATAGATTTTATATCACAGCCTTTTGGAAAAAATAAAGATAAAGGAATTGTTGTCAAATCCAAGTTGTCTCCTGTCATGTGATGTCATAATATGCAAAATAGATGGGTAAATTTAATCCCTACATAAACCTATCTCTTATCACTTTTAAATTATCATCTTTTGAAATTAAGACGTCAAAATCAAACGTTTTAGAAAAAAAAAATCCTCTGGCACCGAAAGGGTGAAAGTGAGTATGTAAAGGAAATTTGGAAATGAAAAAAAAAAGAAGTATAAAATCTAGAAATATTTACACTCAAAAAGCTTGATTCAAAAGAAGGGAAAAAGAAAAATATGCCTATATATATGTGTATAAAGTTACACACAGATATAAGCAGGATGGGAAATAGAGCATCAAATTCCTCCCATATCTGCCTCTCTATGTTATATTTCATCAAGAAACACATCCATTCTTTAATATCTGATTTTAATATCAGATTTCATTGTGGATCCAAACCTACAGTCTTTCTGAGCCCCACGTCCTCCTCAAAGAACATGTGTGGTTTGTGAGAAGGGAAACTAATCGACTGTCATGCTGCTTTATGGTCATGACCTTTGACCCACAGATTAGGATTAACACAGAAACTTTACAGATCACCAAGTCTGATCAGTTTTATTGTAGGTTTTCTGAAAAAAAAAAAAAGTGAAAGCCTGTCTCTAGAGTGGACATTTGGTTTGTTTATTCTGGAAACATTTATTTATTTAGATATTTTATTTATATGACAGGGACAATGCAGTCAGACATATTTCCATGAATGCAGCTGATGTGATGTATATAGACTTTATAGCTAGGTGATAATTCTGTATGTGTGTGTGTGTGTGCGTGTGTGTGCATGTATACACACACACACACACACACACATACATATATATCACACTATACTACACGCCATATATTGAATAATCCAATGATGTTTTTCTACGATATAAACCATTCACTTTCTCCAGTATTCAGAGATGATGAGAACAGTTCAGTTGTTTCTTTAACCAGGTTTTATTTCTGCAGGTGAACATCTTAAATACTCAGCTGGATTTTATTTCCAGAGTTTTCAGCTCTGATAGGAGAAGGACAAGGTTGTCCTGAACAATTCAGGGGTTTTGTAATTGTGGTTTGAGGAGTTTTCTGTTGATTCTGTTGCTGTTTTATCTCTCAACAAATCACCTGAGTAGCTTGGTGCTATGTTATTTATACACCTGAATATTAGATCACTAAAGCTTTGAAAGTAACGGTGCAACACAGTTTTGTTTCTCTGCTCCTCAGACTAGTAGAAGGACTTTCATTTAACATCTTGAGCAGTTGCTGTGTATGTTTTTGTCCTTTTTTAAATATTCCACCACACAGACTCCAGTTTACAGCAGGTCTGTAGCAGCTGCTGTGGGACTGATCCCTGAGTCAGACCCTGCAGCAGCTGAACTTATTACTGACACTATTTCAGGACTCTAACCTTCCATTAGTGTCTCTGTCCTTTTCTTCACTCATTCACTCACTTTTCTCTGGTCATCACTTGTTTAATGTTAACCCCAAAACAGGCCGGAGTGGAAAATAAGTGGCAAAAAGTTATTTTATGTTATGAATGTTATCTCTCTTTTGTGAATTAATAGGTTACCCTGTTAAGTTATAAACATAGTCATTTACATTACAAATGGCATTAGATTTGAATTTCTGTTCCCATAAAAGGATCTGGCCAAGATGCTCTGCTTGAAAATAAATAGAGTAAAATACTCTACAGTTGTAAAATCCTGTTCTGACATTGCAGGATTTTTAAACCAAAATTTACAACAATGCATAATAATGCCAACATTCTACCCCTAATCTGGCCTCCTGTCTCAGGGAATACGTACACTTCAAAAGCTGCGAATTAACACCACAAACACGGCTGGAACGTTGTTTCTTCACCATGATATTTAGACAAATGCCAGAATTAATTTTAGGAATTTATATTGTTATTTCATTGAAAATAATTATAACTAATATATGATTACTTTCCACAAAGGAAGCAGGTTCTCCACCACTGGTGGCCATGATGTTTTCTGATCAGGCTGATGAAACAATGAAAGAACCTGAACTAAATCAGGTTGCATCTATATGCTCAAACAAGACAAGTGCTAACAAGTAAATGCTAACTGGATTTGTGAAAACCTCCCAGTATAACTCCTACAGGATGTTAAATATTGTGTAACTGTTGGTGCGCGTTGCCTATTTAAGGGTTGAAGTCAAATTATCCATCCAGCTCACAGCTCAGATAGATATTTGGCTATATTCATTTATAGTGATATTTTAAATCATGCACCTCCAACAAAACAAGTAAATAGACTTGATTGTTTTTCTATCTGAGAGTTAGACGTTACTGTGTGTGTGTTATTTCTGAGCTTTTTCCTTCTGGAGGAAAGGCTAGGTTATGGATATTCATATAATATTTGACTATTATATTGACTGCTATACTAGACTATATATAGTGGACTATTATAAATAAGCTACTATACTACTGAACACCTGCCCCTCCAAAGGTCTCTACAGGGCCCTGATTTAGAGGACTAATTATTGAAATCCCAGCATGCAGCTGTGTTGTAAAACCAGCAAACTCCATCTGTTGGGTCTTGTAAAGCAGCTAAAGTGAGAAACTCTGTTTGCTGTCATTATTTATTCTTTGTGACTGTTTGTGCAGCCGTCCCTGTTCCAGGCCCGCACCACCATGATGGTGAACAGCGGCCGTTTCCGGTGTCCCACCTGCAGACACGAGGTGGTTCTGGACCGCCACGGCGTCTACGGCCTGCAGCGGAACCTTCTGGTGGAGAACATCATCGATGTCTACAAGCAGGAAGTCAGCAACAACAACAACAATGCTACGAGGTCAGGAGAAACAACAACAACACAATGTCTGGGGGTAAAAACTCAGAGTTAGTTAACCCTGAGATGAGGGAAACTCTTGAGTTATCTGTTCCAGAAAGAAAGGAAACTGAAACTTTGACTCAGTCACTATGGTAACAGACTCAGTCTCCATGGTAACAGACTCTGTGAACATAACCTGCTGCTGGCAGATCTCAAATGTTATTTAGTTTTTAGTTTTTTTTATTATTATTAATACGTTATTGAGTGTTTGTGCTCACATCATCACAATTTAAATTACTTTAATACGTATAAAATAAAAATGTGTAAACACTGCATAAGTGTTAAAGTGGTGAATTAAATGAGGCGACAAGTTCCACCAACATTTAGTTTGTTAGAGGTTTAAATTACTGTTTGAAGTAACCACAGAGTTAATATTTATTCATACTAAATATTTACTTGTTTAAGAGCCTATGTCAATCAATGTGAGGTTCAATCATCGTCTAGTTAAATATGCCTTACCTTTATGAATGATGTTTTTATATTTCATGTTTAGTTGTGTTGAGTTTTATTCCTCTTCCTATTCCTCCTCTATTCTATAATTTGCTGCTATAGTCCATTCTAACTTACAGCTGCAGTAGTGTTACTGTTACAGTTAAATATGTGTTGCTTCTCTCCGTAGGCTGCATTAATACCTCTACTTCTATCCAGCTAAAATAACTACAGCTTTTTATTCTGCAGTCATGTCTGTTGCCATGGTTACTCATGGTATTGGTGCTCCATTGATCATGGCTTTTTAAAGCGTAACTCAAGGTAAACATACTTAGAGTTGATTGAACTAATTCAGATCAGCTGTTCTGGAACCAGATACTCAGAGTTTATCATCTCAGAGTAAGTTAACTCAGAGTTTGTTGAACCTCCTTTTCCTTACTCCCTGCAGCCCCCTCCCTCTCCCTCCACCTCCTGCTCAGGTGACATGTTCTGACCACAAAGAGGAGAAGGTGAACATCTACTGTCTCACCTGTCAGCTTCCTACCTGTTCTTTGTGTAAAGTGTTCGGGGCTCATCAGTCCTGTCAGGTGGCTCCTCTCACTGATGTCTACCAGCAGCAGAAGGTACACAACACAAAAATCTAATAAACCTTCAAAACAGTAGAACCGGAAATCCAGCACAAAAGAACCAAAAACACAGTGTATTTGCAGCTTTTCATTAACCCTCTAGGAACTAATGTTGACTTCAGCCAAATGTGTGACTATCAAATATGAACCATTTTATCAGAGTGACATTGTCAGTGTTAACCCTCTACTGCATGAAACATTACATAGACATGGTAAAATGTTTTAGATGTTTTTATTGTTTAAAATGGACTAAATAATAGTATTAATATATACTATATGTATATAAATAATATTATTTTTAGGAAATATAAGAAAACAGAGTCTCAGGATAGTTTCATGCTATGTTAGTCAATGGTTGTTAGGTTGTCACTGGGAATTTTCCATATTTGCATATTGTTTCCATATGACAACAATTTAATTAAATTCAAGTAAAAATTTTTGTTTGGTGAAAATCTTCCCAAATTCTGAATAAAACACAACCTTCAGTTGTGAGACAATGATGTTCACATGTCAAATGTCCATGAGTAAACAGGATATCCTGGTCATGTGACCTCATAAATTGTATGTCTTTCAAAATAAAATCTCACTTGTCACACCTAACTGTAAAAACATTTTTTATCACATTTTTTTGGGGAAAAAGTGAAGATATAAATAATAAATAATAAATAAAGAAAGAAATAATAAAGATATGTGACATGAATATTCTATAATCCAAGTTAGCTCCCACCCTATGATGTCATAATATGCAAATTAGATGTGTAAATTTAATCCCTACATAAACTTTGGGTCATCCTTAATATTTTTCTAATTTACAGAAAGTCTCTTATTAATTTTTAACTTATAGCCTTTTGAAATTAAGACGTCAAAGTACGATGTTTTAGAAAAAAACCCTCTGGCGCCTTTAATCAACTTAAAGGAGAATCATTCTGATGATTTAAGTTATAGCAGCGTTATTGTTCATATTCTAGCAGCTTTGTTATTTTACTCTATAATTTGTGTTTGTCGACTTTAAGGTTTATTTCTACTCTGAATATCAGCTCACAGCCTTTTGTTGTTTGTTGTAATAAAAGCTTTTCCAATTAATCTGACTCTTCATGGACACACTACTACATAGAGTTTACCTTTATTACATTGATGCAACACTAGAGATTATTAATGTCAGGATCACTGCAGAGTATTTAATAGTTATGATCTGAATATTGATGATTATTTATGGAGATTCAGATCCATCAGCTTTTAATTAACAGGTTAATTAATGTGTTCATCAGGACGAGTTGAGAGCAGGAGTCACGTCTCTGGCTGCTGTGAACGACAGAGTCCAGACGCTGATCAGTGAGCTGGATCAGAGCTGCAGGAACGTACAGGTGTGTGTTTCCATGTCTGTGTAAGTTTAAACTAGTAGTGATGTCACAAATACAGGACTGAAACCTGATAGTATGTGTACTTCAACATGCTAAACTGTTACTACAGAAGCAGCATAAATGTCATTCAGAGAAAGTGTAAAACCATTCAACACTGAAATGTGTTTTGTTTCTGCAGGAAAACTGTCAGACTCAGAAACAGAACGTGTGTGACAAGTTCAACCTCATGTTCTCCATCCTGGACGAGAAACGCAAGGTCACATACTTTCTTCTAATACTATCACAAATGCACAGCTTGTAGTTGTGTTATGACCCAGCTCACTGAGGGAAAGGGGAAGCAACACATGCTCAGATGTAAAAGGGGTTGATTAAAAGTTTATTATAACTTAAATTAGAAAAATAATTAGAAAAATGTCTGTAACAAGTGCACCTACAACGTGTTATGTAGTACAAATATACAGCTTATAGTACACAAACACCATATTACATTTGTTACCACAACCATTAATAAACCTGTAGAACATTTAACATCCCAGCACTCTGTATTTTAATCACCTTCTGATTATTTTTTTTATTATTCTTTTCTTTTCTAATGTTCTAATGCTTTTTAAATCATAATAATCTTTTTCTTTTTCTAATTTTCTTTTATTTTTCTGATTCTCATGTTGGTGACATCAACCTGCCAGATGGGGACTAAAGATGGAAATCAGCTGTTGGCTAGAATCTAGTATATTTACTAATATATTCATTAATATGCATTGTCCCTGTTTTAAATAAATAAACTCAAACACCATATTACATTACTTATAGGACACATCTAAACAGCAGTTAACAGTTTTAATAGTAAAGTCAACATGGGGAGAAAATGAACATCTAGAGACTAGAAGTACATTTTAGTGGATGTATTCAGATATTTTACATGTAGAATAAGGTAAATAATTATATGACGATATCAGATATTATATAATACATGAAACTCAATGTGAGTAGCAGCTATAGCAGAAGTTCTGCTGTTGAATTATAATCATCATCATCATCATGTTTGTCTCCCTGAAGGCAATGTCCCAGCGAATCAGCTGCGAGCAGGAAGAGAAGACAGGCCATGCCCAGGCGTTGTCTCGTTGCTACGGCGACAGCGTGGCGGCCAACAGTCGGCTGGTGGAGAGCGCACTGAGCAGCATGGAGGAACCGGACATGGCTGCTTTTGTCCAGGTGTGGAGGAGACCTGCTGCATTTTATATTCACATTTAACCCCTGGATGTCTGAAGATATTTACAATTGTATAAAAAAATTAATTATGTGTGTTTTTGATTTCAATCTGATGCTAAATTAAGTTAGTGACAATAGACATTAATGGAAACCAATGGTAAATTTATTATTGAAGCCCCCAAATTGTTTATAATTATTTACACTAATATTTACACTATACCTAAGTTACTATCCTCCATGTTTCTTCTTTTGAAACTTGTATAATGTGTAAATTCATGTCACACACATATTCCAAGTGTTTATTTTTCTTTAGTTGTCAATTACAATCATCGAAATTAAGGCAAGGCAAGGCAAGGCAAGTTTATTTGTATAGCACATTTCAACAACAAGGTAATTCAAAGTGCTTTACATAAAACATTAAAAGCATCAAGATACAATTTAAGACAGTTGATTAAAACAATTTAAAACAGTTGATTAAAATAAAAAATAGATATAATATAAAATAAAAATAAGAAATAAAAATTAAGAATTAAAATTTATAACTTTGAAATTAAAACAAAGAACAAGTTACAGTGCAGAGTAATTAAGAATGATATTAGCAGTAGGCAGCATTGAACAGAAAAGTCTTCAACTGTGATTTAAAAGCAGTGAGAGTTGCGGCAGACCTGCAGGTCTCTGGGAGTTTGTTCCAGATCTGTGGGGCATAGAAACTGAACGCTGCTTCTCCATGTTTAGTTCTGACTCTAGGAACAGAGAGCAGACCTGATCCAGATGATCTAAGAGGTCTGGATGGTTCATAAGGGATCAGCAGATCTGCAATATACCTAGGCCCTAGACCATTCAGGGCTTTATAAACCAGTAAGAGTATTTTAAAGTGAATTCTTTGGCAGACAGGAAGCCAGTGCAAGGACCTTAGAACTGGACTGATGTGGTCTACTTTTTTAGTCCTAGTCAGGACTCGAGCGGCAGCATTTTGAATCAGCTGCAGCTGTCTGATTGACTTTTTAGAGAAGCCTGTAAAGACCCCATTGCAGTAGTCTAGTCTACTGAAGATAAAAGCATGGACAAGCTTTTCCAAATCTTGCTGAGACATCAGGCCTTTAATCCTTGATATATTCTTCAGGTGGTAGTAGGCTGACTTTGTAACGTTTTTTATGTGACTATTGAAATTCAAGTCTGAGTCCATAACTACACCCAGATTTCTAGCTTGGTTTGTAGGCTTTAACATTGCTGATTGAAGATGAGCGCTGACTTTCAATCGTTCTGCCTTGGCTCCAAAAACAATTACCTCAGTTTTATCTTTGTTTAATTGGAGAAAGTTCTGGCACATCCAATCATTAATTTGTTCAATGCATTTACTCAGTGTTTGTATTGGATTATGATCTCCTGGTGATATACTGATGTAAATGTAAATGTGATGTAAATTAAAAGAAAAACATTTGAAATATAAGTCATATTTTGTGTAATGAATGAATATAATATACAAGTCTCACCTTTTAAATGGAATTACTGATGTAAATTGTAGTGTTGAGTCACTGAGTTGATTTTCCTATTTTATTTTATTTAGAATTCAAGAGAACTGATCTCAAAGTGAGTAATGAAACCATAAATATTATAATATTTATACATACATAAATATATGTATAAATATGATATATTTGTCTTTGCTGTTTCTCTGAACTCACCTCATTGCTTTTCTTTTCTCTTTTATTTTTTACTACTATTTTTCTTCTTCCTCCTCCTCTCCTCTCAGAATAATATCAGCGACTGGTTCTTTTCCATCAGAGAAGCTTAAACCAGGTTATGAGAAACTGAGCCGTTACACGTTTAACTTCAGCAAACAGGAAAAAGCTGTGAGGAGCATCGACTTCAACAAAGGTGAGAAAACACATCACTGCTGGAGACTTCATTCTTTATATGTATTTACACTTTTTTGCATTGGAGGAAACTTTGACCTTTTAGGAGATTGGTATCTGCACCTACTTAGGATGTAAAAAAAGTTTTATTTAATAACAAACATGATATAAAGAGTTAACCATGTATGTTTGGAGATTTAAGAACTAAGTCAAATCCAAAACTTTGTCCAGATCATGTTGATCTCGATAAACAGACAAAAAATCATTCAAAAATAATAAAGCGACAGGTTTTATTTGATCATTATGAATTAAAAGAAAAAATCGAATGGATTACACACACACACACACACACACACACACACACACACACACACACACACACACACACACACACACACACACACACACACACACACACACTATTCAACAATCAGTTTCAATCAGTTTCCTCATGGTTCTTTGACATTTTGTTCACATACAAAACACGATGAAAGACGTCATTTATTTCATAGCATCTCTATAATACAGCAGAATATTCTGCACTTATTGAACTCATCTTCATGACTTCATCACTTCATGTCTATGATACAGTCACAAATAATTACAGTACAATAGTTTGAAATCGTTCCCACTCAGATCTGACAGATGTCAAGTCTTTGACACATTTTCTGCTTTACACACATTTTGTAATTTAAAATATCACTTATTAAATGCACTGAATGTAGACCCTTACATTCACTGCATTTAATAAATGATGTTTGCCATTACAAGACACTGACATTCAAAAGGAGCTCAGTGGCCAGTAAATATGAACATGTCAATGGTTAATTGCCAATCAGGAAGTAGGACTATAAAAACAATGGGAGATGTGGCAGATAGAGGGAGGGGAAGGGGTGTTGCTACTGCTTTCTAGATTTTTCTGCACATTTTTTGTGTAATTTTCTTTTCCAGTTGGCTGTTTTTTGTGAGCATATTTTTTGCTGCAGATGTTGCACTGATTTGTTTGGTAAAAATAAGAAAAGTAAAAGTTTCAACAGCAAATATTTCTGTGTATGTGAACAATCTGAAGAATTTTCTACAATATGAAGTGTTTTAGTATTATGGCAAAGCTGCTAAAGATGAGGGTGTTTTTCAATGTTTCCAACAGTGTGTACCTGGTTAGACAAATATCTGCTGATAGGAATGATGTGTGTGTCATTTGGTGCAAAAGTTTAATTTGAATAATACTAGATGTAGTTTTGTTTTCAGAGCTTCTTTGCAGGAAATATGAGGTGTTTTGCTGTTTGGGTGTGTGGTTCTGTGTATTGTGTTAAAAAATATAATGAAGAATGTAAATTTAATGCTGCTGAATGTACTTAAAATATATTCTGATATTCTGTGAAAGTTCTGCTGGACATTTTGAATTCAGCTCGTTTCTCTGCAGTTGAAGAAGATGTTCCTGAAGAACCAGAAGCAGAAGAAGCCAGAGACCCCTGTCTCCACAGCACTGAACTAAAACACCTTCAAGAACCTTCTGTCCTGAACTCTGTCTCAGACCTGACTTCTCCACCAGTGGAACCAGAACCAGAACCTGCTCTGGGTCATGATCTGGACTCTGTGGAGCCTGCTGCGGCTGTTCTGCAGCCGGAGACAGACGAGCTGGACGTCAACGATAATGGATGGAGTCAGATGAAGGACAAGAAGGAGGAGGACAAGGGGAAAGAGGAGGTGGAGGAGGTGAGAGGAGAAACAGGGAGATTCACAACTGCTGAAGCTGTTAAAGAGGGAAATGGCATCTGGGAACATCAGGAGGGATTCAGCACTCTACAGGTACACACACACACACACACACACACACACACACACACACACACACACACACACACACACACACACACACACACACACACACACACACACACACACACTTTTATACATTTACACTTATTATACACTCACAGCCATCTAAGTGTTCATAACAGCTGTTTAAAGCTGATTAGAAATGTGTGTTGGTGTGTGGTTTATTTGGTGAAAATTCTGAATAAAAGTCAACCTTTAGTTGTGAGACAGTGATGCTCACATGTCAAATGTCCATGAGCAAACAGGAAATCCTGGTCATGTGACCTCAATAAATTATATGTCCTTCAAAATAAAAGGCCCCTATTCACACCTAACTTTATAAAAACATAGACATTATGTCACAGCTTGTTGGGAAAATTAAGTAATTGTTATCATATGGCAACACTATGCATTAGAGGATTAAAATATTTTATTTGAAATATTTTCATGAATATCCTATAATCCAAATTGGCTAAATTTAATCCCTACATAAACTTTGGGTCGTCCTTAATATTCCTCTAATTTACAGAAAGTCTCTATCTCTTATAGCTTTTAAATTATAGCCTTTTGAAATTAAGGCTATAAAAATTGAATGTTTTCGAAAAAAAAATCCTTTGGTGCCTAAAGGGTTAAGAGTTTAGATGATTTTCTCTGGTCTCAATTAATCTCACTTCGCACTTTGAATTCCAGGAGATGCTAATCCATTACAGGAGGTGCATTCAGAGATTTTAGGGGATTGATTGTTGGTTTTAATTCAGTCAATAAACAGGAAAATAAATTTTGAAGAAGACAAAAAGATTCAGGGGCGACACGGTGGAGCAGGGGTTAGCGCTGTTGCCTCACAGCAAGAAGGTCGCAGGTTCAAGACCTCCTTGGTCCTGGGTCTGGGACCTTTCTGTGTGGAGTTTGCATGTTCTCCCCGTGTCTGCGTGGGTTTTCACCGGGTACTCCGGCTTCCTCCCACAGTCCAAAAACATGCTGAGGTTAATTGGAGACTCTAAATTGCCCGTAGGTGTGAGTGTGTGAGTGAATGGTGTGTGTGCCCCACGATTGGCTGGCGACCATCTGGGGTGTATCCCTGCCTCTCACCGTAACGCGCTGGGATAGGCTCCAGCAGACCCCTGCAACCCTAATGAGGAATAAGCAGGTATAGAAAATGACTGACTGACAAAAAGATTCATTTCATCTAAACCCACAATTAGATCTTCACTAAACTGTACAAATAAGGTATGAGCAACAGAGACATCACAGTTTTTTTTATTCCACCAATTCCACCACAGAACAAACCACAGAATAAATAATAAGAATGAATTAACTATCATTGTTTTAGTGGTTTTCATGGTCAATGTCTCCCTCAGCATCAATCACATGTTCAGACAACACTAACGTTGTTGCTGCCTTTACCAGAAATGTTCCAGCATTTTCCCTGGAAAGGAAATGTGTGATTTGGAGCCAGACTTCATCTTATCTGAGAAATTAGCTTCAGTAATTTCTCACCTCCAGACATGTAACATGTTGTGTGATCATCACTGTTGTTTTTAGATCCAGCTTTGTTTTTGTTACCAGCCTGTGTGAATAATGAAGGTTTTCCCAGTTATGGTTAATTGCAATAATATTAAAAGTATTCACATCCATTACTCAGGTAGAAGTATAGATACTAGGGTTGTATAAAACTACTGGTTTCAAAACTATTTAAAGTATAAAAGTAAAAGTAATGGAAAAAAATGACTTGTCCATTAAAACATAGTCATTTTTTGGTGAGAGATATTTAAATGAAAGGCGTCTCAGTGGAAAAGGAAGGTGGCTCTGAATAGGAAGTGGAACCTATATCATCCTAGGATTAAAACATTATCTATTGCAACAACAACCAGGAAACATGTTGTTTCAGGTCCCAACAGTGGAGACTCCACTTAGATCAGGAGAGTTAAACTCAGTTCGATCCTGGGTCACATCAGTGTTCTAGTTTCCCTCAAAGGTCCAATTATAAAGATATATATATTATATGTTATTATATTAGATAATTACCTCTCCACTCATAATAGTGCTGGTGACAATTTGTTAAAATTTTTAAGCAGAATTTAAAATCTGCTGATACAGAAATAATGTTATATTGTTGTTAGCATCTAATTATTAAAATGCTGCAGCAAAACATGTAAAATCATCACAGATATCTAGAGACTCATACAAGAATATGCTGATAACCACTATTAACTATTTGATTTATTTATTGGATTTTTCATAGATTGGAATCTATGGTTTTGTGTTAAATATTAAAGAATAGAAAGTACAAGAAAGTAATGACAGATGTACTTCAACAAAGGAAAATAAGGAAAAACAGAAACTTTCCTGTTTTTAAACAACCTTCGTGGCCGATTGAGAAAAGATTTTGGAGTTAACAAAGTCATACAAAGACAACGTTAAGTTCAAACATTTATTCACTTTCCCATCTCTGAATAAATCACACAAGTCTGTGAAGCTCTTGAGGGGCCACAGAAAATGAGGTGGTGGCCCAGATTTGGGCCCCGGGCCTTGGGTTTGATGCATATGACTTAGAACTTATAAAGAGTGTAGTGTACGGCAACATCATCATACTCTGTCCTCTGGACCACAGTGAATGGTGATGTGGAGTCCGATGATGTTGCCATATACTACATTTATATTCTTTATTGACGTAGGCACTGACTTGGTCTGATTAAAAACACAGATGAACCAAACGTCAAGAAAATATCCAATAACAAACCAACTTCACCACAGTTTGTAGGGCAGAAAGACACTATACATAAGTTCTATGTCGAGTCTCCACCATGTCGCCACCTGAGGCAACATGTGACTGTTGTTGCATTAGATCAGGTTTGCTCTAGATGATCCAGGTCTGATCAGAATCCATGACCAGCTACAGCTGCTGGTTAGTTTAGTGTTTGACTTGTTCAGTCTCTGACATCATGCAGCCACCATCAAACATATTCTACCAGATCAAGGCAGCTGCAGATTTTAGAGCAAGACGCCGCAGTTGCTCTCCACCGACTGGAAGAGCCAGGTGGCCCAATGCATGATGGGAAACACCTGCTGTAGCCTGACCTGATTGGCTCCTGATTGAGTTCCCGGTTCCCACACAGGCACAGGGAGAACATGCAAACTCCACACAGAAAGGTCCCAGACCAAGGACCAAGGAGGTCTTGAACCTGGACCTTCTTGCTGTGAGGCAACAGCGCTAACCCCTGCGCCACCGTGTCGCCCCACACTAATAATATTTCTTCTTCTTATTTTTTTTTTTATAGATTGGCCTCTGTGCAGTGTTTGTGAAAGCATTTCATTTGTAAGTGTTTGAGGTGAATGTGTTTTATACGTGTGTGTGTATGTGTGTGTGTGTGTGTGTGTGTGTGTGTGTGTGTGTGTGTGTGTGAATGGTTTATTCTGAATAATGTCCTGTTACAAAATGAGCTAAAGCTGGAAAGATAAAGGAAGGATCAATCTCAGAGCTTCTGCACTTTGAAAAAAAAGGTGAATTGTAGTAAAGAGGATCAAATATGTAAATTCTGCTGCATGTTGGTTTAACTGTTTCCTTCACATAGTGTGAGGGTAAAGAGTCAGAGAGAGAAGAAACTGAAGAAGAACCGGCCAATCAGGAGGAGGAAGCTGTGTTTTATCCCAGCTGGTACAAACACAGCAGATTTACTGCACAAACCCTGGAGAAGGTTCATGATGCAGAGGAGATGATGCTGGCTGGAGATTCACCTCTTGAAGTTCAGGTAAAGGAGCCACTAGGACCTGAGGAGGAGGAGGAGGTGGAGGACCAGGACCAGGAGGACCAGGAGGACCAGGAGGACCTGCAAGGCTGGGTGTGTGTGTCTGGGAGGGCTGATGGTGGATTAGAGAGTTCTCCTGATAATAATAATCAGAGTCTGTCAGAGGAGACTCGTCCTGTGCTGGAAAAACCAAGGATAGAGATGAACAAAGAGAAACCTGAAGAACATGAAGAACAGAAAGATTCACCTGAAGAAGATACTTTAGGTCTGAAAGATGCTTCAGAGCTTCAGAGAGGAATCTCCGAGATGATGAACAAAGGTCCTGATGCGGGAAGTGAAGCGCTGAGGGCAGATTTAGCTACAAATATGGACGTCTGTGGACAGGAAAAGGACAGTTTGGACGAGGTGGAGACAACAAACAGACAACAACACACAGACGGGAGTCTGGAGGCCGAGAAGAAGAAGACGAAGAGCAGCGAGCAGCAGGAAGACTTTCAACCTGTTGCTGAAAATGAGGAGCAACTCTCCTCCTGTGTGTCTGTCCAGGTCAGTGTCAGCTGGTTTTATCCTCATCTTCATCCTCATCTTCATCATCATGGACCAGGCTCTGTCTCTCTACACCTGCTGATGCAGCTTCACCTTCCACGTCCTCCAACTTCTTGTTGCTGTTGGCTTCACTTTTGCAGCTTAAACTGCTTCAGCTTTCACTGGTCTGTTTGTCCTGTTGAGAGATGGAGGAGGAGGAGGTGGAGGAGGTGGAGGAGGAGGAGCAGGAGGAATCATTCTGTTATCAAACAAAACCAGTACAGTTTGAATAATCCTGGATGTGAGTGAAGAATCTGTGTGTTTGTGCTGCACTTCACACCTGCTGTGTGAGTTCCTGGGGCTCGATGTGTTGTTTTAGTATCATTTGACCTGATGGTGGCGCTACAGCAAGAAACTTTATGTCATGGTCTGTAACATTTTAACCAGAAATCTCAAAGTTTTTAGATTTTCTGCCATTTTGAATTTTTGTATGAATCTGTCCCCTCTAGGTCTATTCATCAGCCTACCTCTCTAAAATGACATGTCCAGACTTAATGCAGTATATCTCTACAACTACAGGGGTTTACTGAATGATCTTGGGTTTAAATAAACTGTCACTTTAAATCAGTGCCAGAATCTATTTAAAATGTACCGTGTTGAAGTACATCCAGCTAGAATAAAGCAAAGAAGTGGAAAAAATGTTTAGCTCTGCCTCAAAAAAAATCCATCTATTTAGGTTGAAAACCAGCTGAAAATCATGTGTTAGTAGCTCAATTCATCTATGGAGCAGTAAAGTAAAGTCTGATAAGTAATTACACAAAATGTCAGAATTACAAGGTGAACCAGATCAATTTAATTATTATTATCACAAAAATGCAGAAATCTACCGATTTATGTTTTCATATTATTGTTTGGGGTTGAAATGGTGTTTAATTAATCTAATAATGTTTGATGTAGACTTGTAGCTGAGTTTCCTGTTGACATTTTGGTGTGTTACATGAACATATTGGTGCTGCTACTGAACAAGAAGGACTCATTATTTGTTAATGATTCACATTTCTCTGTGTATCTCAGTGAGGGAGTGGATTTATCCAAATCTTTAAGCCTGAGTTCATGAAGTTCTTTTGTCGTTATTTTGGAGAATAGTGGAAACGAGTGGACGGACAGAGGGACACGAACCACAGCTTTAATCTCCACGCAGCACCTTGACTTGACCTTGACCTTGACTGCAAAAATACAGATGGTCAAACTGAAGGAGTCGTCCTTCCCTCCTTTGCTGCATGCATTTTCTGTTTTGTCATTTTTTGATGCAGCATCATCACACCATCTTTCCTCTTTCCCTCCCTCAAACTTTGCTTTGTCCTTCATTATTCTCTTCTTATGTTTATGTCCCGTCTTTTCCTTCCCTGCTTTGTATTTTCTATCACCCTGTTTTCTGCTTCCATAAATGGTCCATCCCTGCACCTTTCCTGCAGGCCGTCACTCTTCTCTTCTACCTGCTGGCCTTCCTGCTCATCCTGCAGAGGGTGTGGGTTTACATCGGCTGCTTCATTTGCACGTAACATCATCAGGAAACACGTGGCCATCACTGGTGCACAGCTCAGGTACACTGCTGCTGCTGCTGGCTGCACAGGAAGTGCTGCTCCAGGCTTTTATTCTGAAAAAAAGTGTTGCTCTAAACGCAAATGTGTGGTATTGAAATGTGTGGTGGCATGAAAGTTATGCTGCTCATTCATTCTAGTTTCTTCTAAATAGCCACCCATTGCTCTGATTACTGCTTTACACACTTCATAGTTGTGCTTTATCAGGGTTAATTAGTGGAATTCCTTGCTTTAGCAATCAGATCAAACCATAGCTATTTAGAAGAAA
Organism: Lepturacanthus savala; assembly: GCA_030544235.1. Taxonomy (NCBI): domain Eukaryota; kingdom Metazoa; phylum Chordata; class Actinopteri; order Scombriformes; family Trichiuridae; genus Lepturacanthus; species Lepturacanthus savala. Next base: position 29,865,652 of record CM060480.1, read on the forward strand.
CTAGAATATAACAGATTCTCAGTTATTTCACCTTTTTTTGTTCAGTACATAACACCATAAACATGTGTTCATTCATAGTTTTGATGCCTTCAGTGAGAATCTACAATTTTATAATATTCATAAAAATAAAGAAAACACATTGAATGAGAAGGTGTGTCCAAACTTATATAACTTATAACCTATATATATAGCTAAGAGTTCATAAATAGTAGTTATAGAACAGTTGTCAGTGGTTCATAAAATCATTTAGAAGTTTAATGTTTACTTGATGTAAATTTATACATATAATGACTTAGACATGTATTAATGATGAGTGAGTGTGGTAATTAGTAATAATACTAATAATAGTAAGTAATAATACTGTAGTTCATGGCTAATTCAGTATGTTAGAAATTATTTACTAGTTGTTTGATTTATTTAATTTACCCCGTCAGCTTCAGTTTAATAGTTAATTTATTTATAAAACAATTCACCTATTTGACTGCTCTTTGCCTTTTCTGACACCTTGTGGTCAAAGTGTGTAATTACAGTTCAGATTCCTACATCAGCTTTTACAGGCAACTGAGTCACTATGAATAAATGACTCTCAAGACATTTATTTACATTTATTGTTTATTTTTGATAAATTTATTTTCCATTTATATGCATGTGTTTTTCAGTAACGTCAGCTCATGAGTGTGTGTGTGTGGCAGTGCTGCATGATGCTCTGTTTGTGGCTTATAGAAAGCTCATAAACATTCATGCTTTTAATTCTTTATTTGCATCTACTATTGCATGCATAATGTGAAGGGTTAATTCATGTGTAATGAAAACATAGAAGACAAATTATTTGAAAAAAAAAAGTAATTTGAAAAAAAAATTGCAAACATAATGAAAACATGTTTAAACAAAATGTGGGGATTTAAGACCAAATTTTCTCATTCTTCTCCTCAACTATATTTTTATTGGATTTGCCTTTTAATCAATAATTTTTTACTAACAATAAAACAATTTTGCAAAAACAGATTTGCAAAAAATAAATAATTAAATAGATTGTCTAAAAAGATTTAAACAAAAAAAAACAGAAAGCTTCATTTGAAAAACAAACATTTAAAATCAATATATTGGTTGCATTTTGATTTTTATAAAAAATTGTAGGATTGCAAACAAAAGAAGATTTGCAACTAAATTTTTTGGATTTGCCTTTTAAACAGTCATTTATTTTCTGACAGTAAAACTTTTTGTTTGCTGCTAAATGTATTCCTGTATTTTCCTCTTTGCAGCAGATGCAGCCTGAGACCAGGAGCCCTTCCTCCTCCTCCTCGTCCTCCTCTTCATCCTCCAGCCTCAACGAGCCTCCCTGTCGGCCCAGTTTCTGCTTCTCCTGGCTGCAGCCCCTCCACAAGAAGTAGTGGAAGGAGATTTGGAGGTTTGGAGATGAAGAAGTGACTTCACTCCAGAGTCACTTCCAACAGCAGCTCAGCACTGCTCTGGGACTCATGTCAAACATACTTTTATTTGGGTAAAATAAAAGTGTAAAGCTGTAGGGTCAGGATTTTAGTTTAGGTAAAACTGAGAGAAACACCAGCTATCTTAGACTTTTATTTTGAAAAAACAATTGAGAAAGCACTGAGAAGTATTTTTTATAAAAGCTGAAGTGGTGAAACTTAACAACTGCTGTTTCGAAATCAAAATGTGTAACTATAAGCAGCAACAGCCAAATACTACATATAGTAGTAAAATAACTGGTAATAATTAGTATTAGTTTGCATAGAGCTGAAGAATAAATAATACAGATTATTACTGTAGCAGAGCAAGTTTTGGCCAAGAAGAAGTGAATTAGAATTACAAGTTCACCGTGTCCTTTACTCTATTAAGGATGGTTATATTAACTAGTAAAATAAATGTATACTTTAATTATCAAGGTGTTTGAATCACAGGGTGAAATGTTAAACATATGTGTCTAATTGAGTGAATTATTTTTAAAACGTTTGGTTTTAAGCAGTTCAGATTTCACACTGTGGTAAAATGTACCTTAGTTTAAGCAGAACAGTCTATTAGATTGTGTTTTATTTACTTACAAATTTGAGTTCTGAAAAAAAAATACTGGTAAAAAACAAACTTGTCTGTAATCAGAGAATCAACAGTTCCAGTGTAAGTACAGCAAGAAAGTAAGAAATAAAATACATGATAAAATAGATGAATAGTAGCAGGAATGAATATTTTAAAACATGTTAAAACTTTGAGGACTTGTTTTAGTTTTAATTTGATAAATTATATTTCCACTTGGTGCAGAGAAATGTTTGATGAATTTAATTTTCTGCAGCAGCGTCTGTATGTGTGTGTTTTTTGTGTTTTTTCAGCTGGTGTCTGAGCGTGATGCACAACAGACGACATGTTTCAGTTTTATTGGATAAATATACAGATGAAATAAATCTGATGTCAAGCTGAAATGTTCCCAGTGGTTTGATAACAACAGTTAGTCGTTAGAATCAAAGTTTCTTAAAGATTTTCATATATGTTTCTGACGTTAAGCCTTTGAATGGACAACTAGACAGCTGATAACAGTCTGATATCATACCTGTTGGACCATTCAATACTTATTAGAAGAAAAAAATCCATCACAGCTTTAACACTCAAGATGGAACCCACGTTGCAAACAAATATTGACATAAATATTTGAAAATTGTATTTTAAAGTAAACACTCAAAAAAAGACTCAGCAAACAAATATTGACATAAATATTTGAAAATTGTATTTTAAAGTAAACACTCAAAAAAAGACTCAAAAACACATATGATAAACACTGTCCCTTAAAAAATGTACACAACAAGAAAAACTAACCTTGGCTAATATCTGATAGGGTGAGAGGATGATATGAGGAGGTTATATAGATGATATGAGGAGGTTATATAGATGATATGATGATGTTATATAGATGATATGATGATGTTATATAGATGATATGAGGAGGTTATATAGATGATATGAGTAGGTTATATAGATGATATGAGGAGGTTATATAGATGATATGATGATGTTATATAGATGATATGATGATGTTATATAGATGATATGAGGAGGTTATATAGATGATATGAGTAGGTTATATAGATGATATGATGATGTTATATAGATGATATGATGATGTTATATAGATGATATGATGATGTTATATAGATGATATGAGGAAGTTATATAGATGGTATGATGATGTTATATAGATGATATGAGGAGGTTATATAGATGATATGAGGTTATATGATGATATGAGGAGGTTATATAGATGATATGAGGAGGTTATATAGATGATATGAGGTTATATGATGATATAAGGAGGTTATATAGATGATATGAGGAGGTTATATAGATGGTATGATGATGTTATATAGATGATATGAGGAGGTTATATAGATGATATGAGGAGGTTATATAGATGATATGAGGAGGTTATATAGATGGTATGATGATGTTATATAGATGATATGAGGAGGTTATATAGATGATATGAGGAGGTTATATAGATGATATGAGGAGGTTATATAGATGAAATGAGGAGGTTATATAGATGGTATTATGATGTTATATAGATGATATGAGGAGGTTATATAGATGATATGAGGAGGTTATATAGATGATATGAGGATGTTATATAGATGATATGAGGAGGTTATATAGATGATATGAGGTTATATGATGATATAAGGAGGTTATATAGATGATATGAGGAGGTTATATAGATGATATGAGGAGGTTATATAGATGATATGATGATGTTATATAGATGATATGAGGAGGTTATATAGATGGTATGATGATGTTATATAGATGATATGAGGAGGTTATATAGATGTATGATGATGTTATATAGATGATATGAGGAGGTTATATAGATGGTATGATGATGTTATATAGATGATATGAGGAGGTTATATAGATGATATGAGGAGGTTATATAGATGATATGAGGAGGTTATATAGATGGTATGATGATGTTATATAGATGATATGAGGAGGTTATATAGATGATATGAGTAGGTTATATAGATGATATGAGGAGGTTATATAGATGATATGAGGAGGTTATATAGATGATATGAGGAGGTTATATAGATGATATGAGGAGGTTATATAGATGGTATGATGATGTTATATAGATGATATGAGGAGGTTATATACATGATATGAGGAGGTTATATAGATGATATGAGGATGTTATATAGATGATATGAGGAGGTTATATAGATGATATGAGGTTATATGATGATATAAGGAGGTTATATAGATGATATGAGGAGGTTATATAGATGATATGATGATGTTATATAGATGATATGAGGAGGTTATATAGATGATATAATGATGTTATATAGATGATATGAGGAGGTTATATAGATGATATGAGTAGGTTATATAGATGATATGAGGAGGTTATATAGATGATATGAGGAGGTTATATAGATGATATGAGGAGGTTATATAGATGGTATGATGATGTTATATAGATGATATGAGGAGGTTATATAGATGATATGAGGAGGTTATATAGATGGTATGATGATGTTATATAGATGATATGAGGAGGTTATATAGATGATATGAGTAGGTTATATAGATGATATGAGGAGGTTATATAGATGATATGAGGAGGTTATATAGATGATATGAGGAGGTTATATAGATGATATGAGGAGGTTATATAGATGGTATGATGATGTTATATAGATGATATGAGGAGGTTATATACATGATATGAGGAGGTTATATAGATGATATGAGGATGTTATATAGATGATATGAGGAGGTTATATAGATGATATGAGGTTATATGATGATATAAGGAGGTTATATAGATGATATGAGGAGGTTATATAGATGATATGATGATGTTATATAGATGATATGAGGAGGTTATATAGATGATATAATGATGTTATATAGATGATATGAGGAGGTTATATAGATGATATGAGTAGGTTATATAGATGATATGAGGAGGTTATATAGATGATATAATGATGTTATATAGATGATATGAGGAGGTTATATAGATGATATGAGGAGGTTATATAGATGATATGATGATGTTATATAGATGATATGAGGAGGTTATATAGATGTATGATGATGTTATATAGATGATATGAGGAGGTTATATAGATGGTATGATGATGTTATATAGATGATATGAGGAGGTTATATAGATGATATGAGGAGGTTATATAGATGATATGAGGAGGTTATATAGATGGTATGATGATGTTATATAGATGATATGAGGAGGTTATATAGATGATATGAGGAGGTTATATAGATGGTATGATGATGTTATATAGATGATATGAGGAGGTTATATAGATGATATGAGTAGGTTATATAGATGATATGAGGAGGTTATATAGATGATATGATGATGTTATATAGATGATATGAGGAGGTTATATAGATGATATGAGGAGGTTATATAGATGATATGAGGAGGTTATATAGATGGTATGATGATGTTATATAGATGATATGAGGAGGTTATATACATGATATGAGGAGGTTATATAGATGATATGAGGATGTTATATAGATGATATGAGGAGGTTATATAGATGATATGAGGAGGTTATATAGATGATATGGGGTTATATGATGATATAAGGAGGTTATATAGATGATATGATGATGTTATATAGATGATATGAGGAGGTTATATAGATGGTATGATGATGTTATATAGATGATATGAGGAGGTTATATAGATGGTATGATGATGTTATATAGATGATATGAGGAGGTTATATAGATGATATGAGGAGGTTATATAGATGGTATGATGATGTTATATAGATGATATGAGGAGGTTATATAGATGATATGAGGAGGTTATATAGATGATATGAGGAGGTTATATAGATGATATGATGATGTTATATAGATGATATGAGGAGGTTATATAGATGGTATGATGATGTTATATAGATGATATGAGGAGGTTATATAGATAGTATGATGATGTTATATAGATGATATGAGGAGGTTATATAGATGATATGAGGAGGTTATATAGATGGTATGATGATGTTATATAGATGATATGAGGAGGTTATATAGATGATATGAGGAGGTTATATAGATGGTATGATGATGTTATATAGATGATATGAGGAGGTTATATAGATGATATGAGTAGGTTATATAGATGATATGAGGAGGTTATATAGATGATATGAGGAGGTTATATAGATGATATGAGGAGGTTATATAGATGATATGAGGAGGTTATATAGATGGTATGATGATGTTATATAGATGATATGAGGAGGTTATATACATGATATGAGGAGGTTATATAGATGATATGAGGATGTTATATAGATGATATGAGGAGGTTATATAGATGATATGAGGTTATATGATGATATAAGGAGGTTATATAGATGATATGAGGAGGTTATATAGATGATATGATGATGTTATATAGATGATATGAGGAGGTTATATAGATGATATAATGATGTTATATAGATGATATGAGGAGGTTATATAGATGATATGAGTAGGTTATATAGATGATATGAGGAGGTTATATAGATGATATAATGATGTTATATAGATGATATGAGGAGGTTATATAGATGATATGAGGAGGTTATATAGATGATATGATGATGTTATATAGATGATATGAGGAGGTTATATAGATGTATGATGATGTTATATAGATGATATGAGGAGGTTATATAGATGGTATGATGATGTTATATAGATGATATGAGGAGGTTATATAGATGATATGAGGAGGTTATATAGATGATATGAGGAGGTTATATAGATGGTATGATGATGTTATATAGATGATATGAGGAGGTTATATAGATGATATGAGGAGGTTATATAGATGGTATGATGATGTTATATAGATGATATGAGGAGGTTATATAGATGATATGAGTAGGTTATATAGATGATATGAGGAGGTTATATAGATGATATGATGATGTTATATAGATGATATGAGGAGGTTATATAGATGATATGAGGAGGTTATATAGATGATATGAGGAGGTTATATAGATGGTATGATGATGTTATATAGATGATATGAGGAGGTTATATACATGATATGAGGAGGTTATATAGATGATATGAGGATGTTATATAGATGATATGAGGAGGTTATATAGATGATATGAGGAGGTTATATAGATGATATGGGGTTATATGATGATATAAGGAGGTTATATAGATGATATGAGGAGGTTATATAGATGATATGATGATGTTATATAGATGATATGAGGAGGTTATATAGATGGTATGATGATGTTATATAGATGATATGAGGAGGTTATATAGATGGTATGATGATGTTATATAGATGATATGAGGAGGTTATATAGATGATATGAGGAGGTTATATAGATGGTATGATGATGTTATATAGATGATATGAGGAGGTTATATAGATGATATGAGGAGGTTATATAGATGATATGAGGAGGTTATATAGATGATATGATGATGTTATATAGATGATATGAGGAGGTTATATAGATGGTATGATGATGTTATATAGATGATATGAGGAGGTTATATAGATGGTATGATGATGTTATATAGATGATATGAGGAGGTTATATAGATGATATGAGGAGGTTATATAGATGGTATGATGATGTTATATAGATGATATGAGGAGGTTATATAGATGATATGAGGAGGTTATATAGATGATATGATGATGTTATATAGATGATATGAGGAGGTTATATAGATGGTATGATGATGTTATATAGATGATATGAGGAGGTTATATAGATGATATGAGGAGGTTATATAGATGGTATGATGATGTTATATAGATGATATGATGATGTTATATAGATGATATGAGGAGGTTATATAGATGATATGAGGAGGTTATATAGATGGTATGATGATGTTATATAGATGATATGAGGAGGTTATATAGATGGTATGATGATGTTATATAGATGATATGAGGAGGTTATATAGATGGTATGATGATGTTATATAGATGATATGAGGAGGTTATATAGATGGTATGATGATGTTATATAGATGATATGAGGAGGTTATATAGATGATATGAGGTTTTAGGGTTATGAGAAGACAAAACTAGTGATACAATGAACTCAAACATTGATTGGAAGAAAACACAACATCAAGGACTTAAACCCCCCAGGACGACTACAAGAACTGAAATAACTTGTAACATGAACATTACAAGAAAATGAATAATCCTGTGTAAAATGGGGTCAGGACTCACTAAGCTTCTGCTTCTCCTGCTTCCCTTTCAGCCATGTTTGATGTGAGTTGAGGCTTTCATGATGTGTGATGTGAACTCATGAATAGACATGCCCTCAATAAATTAAAAAAAAGAACAGAACTTGTTTCCTGAGCGTGAACCTGGGCCACAGTGATGAGAACATCCGCTGGAGGATCACCCTCCAGTAATAACTCCTCCAGTCCTGACTTCTCTACTCCATCACCCCACACACACATCACACACCTAAATAACCTAAATAAAATAACAATGTTATTTCTGTGTCTAATGATGCAGGAAATCGAGTGACTTTAGTGAAAGCGAAAAACTTAATAAACACTTTATTAAAAGTAAACTAGTTAATCAGTTAATCAGACTTTCTGCAGCTCGTCTAGAGAAAAACAGACAAATTTTTCCTCCTGTCTTCTCCACAAATTCATCTCATAAAGCAGATCTCTATACATCATTATTAACCCCTGTTTTACATAATTAGATCTGTAAACTTGACTCTTCTCTTTTTAGGGTAAAATATCCTATGGATGAACTCAATTCCTTTCTGCATGACCTTTAACCTAAAGGAAGTGATTTATATGACAGTTGGTCTCACTGTGTCCAGCAGCTTCTTTTCAAATAAACATTATCCAGTTAGTTCTCAAAAGTTCAAATGAACAGGTCACATGTACAGGATGAACTCTGAACTAATGGGATTCAGGTAACTTTGCAAACATCATACACAAAACATCAGTACTCTATGAACCCTTCAGTATGGTCTTTTCAGTATACCACACATTTTTTTCTTGGATATCATTATTGGTGGTGGTTTCAGTAGTTTATTGTGTTACTAACGTCTATGGTGGAGAACAGAGAGATGCGTTTGGTTTATTTTACCCAGTTTCACCCATAGAAGGAGGAGGCTCCACCATCCACTAAAATCCATATAACACGCTCACACCTGGTAAGAAAACAACTGCACTGCTGCAATCAAAGTGTCTTGAATGGGTAACATCCAGAGTTTACTGGAAACAACATCATTATATTTTATGATGAGAACTCACCACAGATTTACAGTGGAAATTTATCGCTTTTCTTTCAAAGTAGAGCAGCAGGTCCTCACACTATCCACAATAGTCTTATTTACATAGTTATTACGGTAATGAGACCTCATGGTGCATTCAAGTGCACCTTGTTGAAACAGGATTGATTGAAGTTTCTAAAGCAGGGGTTCCCATCCTTTTCCAGCTCAGGGCCCACTTGGGAATCTCCTAAATGTCCGTGGCCCACCTCTGACCCAATAAACAATACAGAAGCAAATGAATGCATTTTTAGACCACTTTGTTATTTTAATGTAAAAAAATGTAACATTTAGGACTGATTTGAATTAATTTGAAAAAGGCAGGAAAATCACAACAGGGCATTTTCATCATTTTGCTGTGAAAATTCAACATTTAGGCCTAGAACTAATTATGGAATATATATGAAGCTCACAAATTATTCAACAATATTACTTATCACTTTTATACTAATGTCAACTTATTCACAGGGAAATCATAACATGCCATTTTTTTATCATTTCAACATGAAAACTTCTACGTGATACGTAGAACCTAGTTTATACTTCTGCTACATAGCTACGGCGTCTACACAGACCCCTACGCTGTAGGCTGATGTCACCTCCAAATGATTGATTGGAGTGATTGGTCAGTTCAGTTCCTCCAGGGCTGTGATTGTTCAGTTCAGTTCCTCAAGGGCTGTGATTGGCCAGTTCAGCCGTGGTGGTTTACAGTCGCCTCAGTAAAAGACTTCTCTGTCACTTCTACTTCAAGATTTGTAATAAAATCATTTTTTCTTAGAAATCAATGAGCTACAAACACACGCTACATCCTGGTTGTCTATAGGAGGATTAGGACCAGAAAACAAGGACAAGAAAAAAAGTTCGGTACAAGAACGAAAGAAAAGAACGGCAAAAGAAAAAAAAGCCTGTTACATTCAGTCCAGAATATGTGTTATTTATTTGTGTTTTTTGCCTGTTTTTCTGTTTTGTGCTGGACTTTCTTTTGTATTTTTGTCTGGTGTTTGGTTTCCACTGTGAAGAGGAAGCATTGATTCATCAGACCAACACGTTCCCTCTACGCAGAACTAAGAATGAACAAGGTCTGCATCGTGTCGCGGCCCACCTGCAATACCTCCACTAACTTACATACCAAAGTATACAATGATATCTAGTGTCTATGGTTCAAATTATACCACAATCAAAATTTTAGGCAATATCAGCCACCACTACTTTTATGTACATACTTATTGCATATTTCAGTTTTTTTTTTGTATTGCTATTCTTGGTGTATTTGAGATAGTTATACTTTAACAACATCAGGATAGTGTAGAAACATCATAAAAACAACTGGTTTTTCATGTTGCAACCTGAGACTTGTGGGTTTGAATCCCAGCAGAACCTCAACAAAACGTTAACAAGCTGCTTCTTTGTCTAATAATGCATGAAATCGAAGGACGTAGCGTCAGGCGGTCCTCTTTTTCCATTCTTTTCTTCTTTTTTTGCTTCTCCCTCTCTTTTTCGTTCTGCCCCCTTCTTCCCTCTTCTTCCCTCTTCTTCCCCATCTTTGCCATCGTTGGCCCTCTCATTCAACATTCTCCAACATTCTTCAATATTTGCCCGCTCGATTCTTCAGGAGCACCAACTCCTAACCACTAGACCACCAGTGGACAGTGGGACTGTGAGGGGAGGCTTTTTTTTACCGTAGTTTTATGATTATTATATTTCTCATCATAGTAGTAACTTATATTACTTTAACTTTAATTGTAGATAGATTGACATACATACTTCGGAGGTGTGTCTTCCCCTGACAGAAGGAAGTCCTAAACCCAGTATTTTCTGCTATACCTTAACTAACAATCATTGCAGGTGGTGAAAAGGCCGAAGGGAATGTTATTTGACAAGAGGACAAACTTCTACAGAACATTTGCATGTCTTTATAAGGCACATATGGAGCCAGAGAGCTGTCAGAATATTTGATAGAGATCTGTGCATATTTTTAATATTTGTGTGCATATTATGGAGATCCATGTATAAAATAAATATTTGCAAACTCTTGAATGAGCCCTATGCACACAATACATAAAATCTATTGTGTGTGTATGTGTTTCCAATTCTAAAAGTTTAATTTTTTAAGTTTTAAATGGCTGCTTCATCCTGTTAATTTTGCGTTGATTCAATTAAAAAACAGCTTGCAATAAAACCTATATATAGATATGAGAAGAAAAACTTTGGTCTCACACTCAAACATTTGTTTTTATTTGCAATTCATTTTGCAAATGTTTTTTGTTTTAAAATATATAATTTTTTGTTTTTTTTCAGATTTTTGCAACCAAACACTAAGCACATTTTTTTTTTAATAATTGAATAATAAAATACAATTAACTGGATGAAGCAGCAAGACAATTTTCATTCAATCACATTTTTTGGTTTTGCATTTTAATTAATCATTTTACTTGGTATAAACCACTTCTATTGTTTTGTATAGTACAGCTGCGCTCATATATTTGTATCTTTGTTAGATTTAAACACTGAGCACAAACCAATTCTTCATTTAAAGGAATGCTTTATTGATATCCAAACATATACAACAAAACCAAATATGTTTTAAAGTCATTCACCATAATCTTCCAAATCTGATCCCTTTTAATATTCTACATCATCAGCTCGGCCCAGGACCTAAATCAAGCTACCGTCTACCGTCTCCAGCCTGTGAGGAGAGTCCTCATCTGCTGCAACTTCCTATTGGCACCAAAAGCAAAAAGTACATCATCCATTTCTATCTTTAATCTCCCAAAACCCATTGGAAGTTTTAACAGGCAACTGCTACACTGCAAAAAAAAAAAAAAGTTAACCATAATCAGGAATTCTGTGTTAACTCTGAGTTTCTTCATTAACGAAATGCCCCCACCCTTCTACAATTCTTCAATGTGTGTCAGAAACAGAACTTTAGGAGTAAATTTTAAGTAAATGACTTCAGATTTACATTTCCTGTAGTGAGCATTTGCATTTTCATCTTGGCAAAGCAGAAATTTAAGAGACTGAAGTTCAGAGGCAGAAAGAGAGTGTAACAGATATTTAAATGTTGACAGCTTGATTTTACTTATGGCAAATTATATGACCCCAAAAACAAAAAACAAAAAAACAATCCACCTCTCTAAACAGAAGAAAGCCAAAAGAAAACATAATAGTTCACCTAACAGGAATATATTAACTACCAAAATAAACACAAAGAACAAAACATGAACATAGAATTAATTTATGATGCAGTGGCAGGTGCTGAAGCAGTTTTGCAGGGAAGTCATGTTTTGATCAAATCAAACTGTCGAGAGCTATTCTAGTTCATCTGTGTACAGTGGATTAAATATTCTGCTCTGCTGCAGATCCATCATAATGCCTCAATAAGCAACTGTACAAGGTTGACATTTTGACATTGAGGACACAACAGCAGCATTTGAGTGAAGTATGTAGCTGTTAAAGGATAGAAAAGATTTTTGGCAACACTTCCACTGCTTTAAAAAAAAAAAAAAAATCATGATCAGATGACACAAAGCTGAAAAACATTGAGACAATTTTGGCAACAGTTGTCCAGGCAGTGACGCACAGCAACATGTGGCAGCAGTTATGCTGTTGTTGGGAAATTCTCTCAGCAGGGGCAGCGTCGCCTTCACTAGAATACAACCAGCTTCTTTTGTACTTTTGTACCAGCTGCACACCTGAGGGTTTCCATGTTTGTGTAAGAGCTTCCGTTCCATGCACATTAAGTTTGGCTTCATGCAGCGTGTGTTATGAGGGTAAGCAGCAATTATTCTGTGTTAATAGGAGTGTAGTTGTGTGTATTAAAGGATTTAAGGCTGGCAATTTTCTCTATTTTCTTGTCCATCAAACTGATCTAAAACAAGTAAACTAAACAAGTGTCCAAAGCCTGAGATTTTCCTCCTCTGAGCTGAAGACGCCATGTTTAAAAATGATTCAACAGGTCAGTGATTCATATCACTGACTAGTTTCTTCATTGTAAAGAAAAGAACGTCTCCAAAGACAGAAATGACAGTTTCCGTCTTGTTGACAAGAAATATGTAGAAAATTGACAGACTGATCCTTTAAGACGTTTCTGCTATGAGTGAGATTCCTGTCCCTCTAAATATCGTGTGCTATCCCTCTTCCTTCAATCAAACCGGTCCGTACAAATTAAAAAAAACAAACAATCCAAAACAACAAAAAAATAGTTCTTTTCTACCCGCTAAATAATAAAAGGTGACCCATGTAAAGTGAATAAGGCTGACAGAAGTGCTGACATTCACCAGGTAGTGTACACAGCAAAGTCTCACATCCAGTTGGTGTTAAGAGAAGAGAAGGTCAGAACACCACCAAGTCCTTTAAGGAACATTTCACACCTTTGAGAAGCTCTTTGTTTTAGTTTGACTCAGACGGCTGCAGCACATCTTCACATTAAATAATCCAGTTTGTCTAATGAAAGCAGTTCGGCTGATTAGTCAGAGTCAGTTTCAGAAACATGGGACTGAAAACGGTTTGTTAGACCACAAATTTAAACAGAAAAACAGACAATAACTCATATCTGTGAAACTGACCCATAGTGTTTCTTTGCTTGTTGTTTATACTTGTTTAGCCTCCCCCTGCTTATTTCTCTAAACCTCCAACCTGACCATTCAGCAGACAATATATTTATTCATAGATATTTATACATATTGGTAAAAGTTATGTAAAAACATTATGCAAAGCAGTGTAAAATAGTTTATAATACAAAATGGTTTTGGGTTGTTTTGTTTTTTACATGTTTGTAGGGTGTGTCAGACCTTGCTGGTCTTGCATGGTTGGTATGAAACCACTGATGAGACAGGCACATGCATGTGTGGTAGCAGTAGTGGTCTGCTGGATCCACTGGTTAAACTCCAGACTGGGCTGCAGACTACAGGTACAGGTGTGAGAAGGAGGCGGAGCTTACTGCGGTGACACCACATGTGCTCACAGTGTGATTAAAGTAGACGATTATAGCTGGAAAACAAAAGGACAGAGACAAGTCGCAGGCTTTAGTAGCATCTAAACCACCGTGAAACCCTCCTCCACCACCAGTCTGGAAATCTCCTGCTTCCTAAACATTAAATTCAACCTCAGTGGCAGAATCAACAGTGAAGTTTTCTCATTTAGATCAATAAGCAGACATGTTCTCTTTAAGCAGGTGATTTGCTAGAAGAGCCAAGGACCTGCTTAAAGGTTGTGATCTAATGAGGAAGGAGGACGTGACGTGTAAATGATTCTCAAACTAAACGATTTCCTCAGCAGATCCTCCCTCAACCCACCAGTCCTCCACCTTTGACTCCAAGGGGGTCAAAAGTCAGGACTGAGTCTGCGATGGGAGGTGATAACAGTACAGTCTCGGGGGGAGGGGGAGGGGGAAGAGGAGGAGGAGGGGGGGTGGGGTCCGTTCAGAAAGGCGGGTTCTCCTGAGTCGGGGTGGAGTCAGTCGGGGAGCTGACGGCCTCCCCGTTTCCTCTGGGACCCACAACCTTATACTGAAGAAAAGACGGGAGAGAGGAGAGAGTTACTGCTGGTGAACATCAACACTGATTCATCACAGCTGCAGTTTCCTGTAGATTAGATTAAAACTAATTAATAAACCTGATCCAACACTTTAACTACATCTAAAACTGTTAAAACTTTGGTTTGAAACTGGAAAAAACAACGATGGTAAGAGGTCAATACCTTTAGGAAATATTAAAGACAATTATCACTTTTAATTCATAATGTCATTATTTCTTGATGTATACATGTTGTTTAAATCTATATTGTTGGACCTACTTGCTAAATCATGTTAGTTCAGATTTAGCTTTTGCTTAGTGCCTGTTTTATGAGTTGAGGGGAAATTTGCTATAACAGCCTGCAGTTTCTTGACTTTTACATTTATTATCTTCTTTTCACCTGGACTCAATCTGAGTTTCTTAAACAATCCTTAGAATCAAATCTTCTTTTTTACACCGCCACATCATTCCTATACACACTGATCTAACCATTTCTCTTCATACAGTACTGATCAATACTGCTGTTTATGAAGAAATAGATTCTGAGTTTTACCCATTGAAAACTTAAATTTAGGAGAACATGAGGTGTTAAAAAGCACCTCACAGTGACTGAAAGGAGGAAACGATTTTTGTTTTTTAACCTGACGTTGAAGAAGCAGGTGTATTGATCAAGGATTAGTGATGTCACAGCTGATTGGTGCATCATCTGCTCACCTTCAGGTTCCCCATTTTATCCTCAAAAGACTTGAAGGTTGCAGAGTTTCTATAAAACAGAGACTTAATGTTATGTTCACACACAATATTAACACAAGACGGTAAATAAAATGGCCGGTTAACGAGACTAGCCTAAAATAAAACCATAAATATATATAAAAATACTTAAAATAGAAAATTGTCATGTTACTCATGCAGCTTTTGTCTTTTATAATGAAATTATAGTAGACAACAACAAAAGCATTATTTTAATTTTAAGCAAAAAAAAAAAAAGTTTTCAATGCTTCCTGTCTTCCCTTCCTTCCCTTCCTGCTCCTTCCTCCCAAGAAAATGAACAAACCCTCCCAGAAAGAGTCATTTTATTTAGATTATTATGATTTTCAACCTTGACATATATCTATTTAATCATTCAAGTCTCTAGACTAATCCCCCAAAAGCATTTTTTACATGGGAATAGTTTTTTCTTTATGAGTGTATTTGTGCAAATGCTAACTCTAAAAGTCATTAAAATGCTATTATCTGCAAAGAAAAGAGTACAAAATGAAAAAGGTTACACAACATGATTATTAGTGACTCAACTGATAATTATATGCATGAAATCTTTGAAAAAAGAATCTAGACTTAAATGGGTCAACACTGACACGTTCAGTGTAGAAATTACTAGAATATATCTTCAGTTCTTTATAAAACACAAAAATAAAACGGCTGAAAAATTTAAAGAAAATACAGAAAAGTAAGTAAATTCACACCACATGTTGAACACATCACAAACAATAAATCAAAAATCATTTTCATGCTGTCACATCCTTGTCCAACCTGTCCTGTCTGTACGAGGACAGTTTTAAATATTTTGTTCTTTAATTTTTTTCATCTTTACTCAAGTGAAAGCAGACGTTGAGGATGAAGGTGTGTGTTACGTTACCTCATGGCCGGCATACTTATCGAGTGACGGATGGAATAGTTGCTACTTTGTGAGCGTTAGAGAGAAGAGAAGAAAAGTGCATGTGTTATAAAGCGAGCAAGCGCACGCACACACAAACACACACACGCAGGCACTGGTTGTTATTCGTTAGCTTTTAACATGAACTTTCTCACTCACTACAGTTGCATGTAATATTTAAACAGTAAATCAGCTTTAGTTTAAATACTGTCACCAAGAAGGAACAAACTAACCCAGTTTCTCATTTTTGTTCTTTCATAAATAGGAAAGTTTGAGATGAAACAATCTCGGTGACACTTTACGGATCCGACCGTTTCCTGTAAATTCCTACGAGGAAAAATATGTGACTTGTTGACAAGTCTACTGTCTTAAGCGTCTTAAGTGTCTTTTTTCTGATCTACAGTGAAATGGCTTCACTTCACTTACTGTACAACACAGAAAAGCCCCAAATGTGACTTAAAAATCTGCTTAATCTATATATAAACCATTTGAATTAATTGACTAATCACAGCTCTGCACTCAACTGCTCATAAATTGATCTAATCAAGTCTCCATGTCTAAAATAGACTTTTATACCAGTTTCCATCAATACTTTCAGGAAAACCATCTATAAACAGGACATCAAGGATCCATAAAATAAAGTGTCACCACAATCTGTCAATTAAGTAGTTTTACTACTAACTGAACTATATTGATGCTGCCAACATATGAATAGAAACTAAACACTACTTGAGTACAGTCTAGATTAAAGCAATTAAAGGGAATAAAATAAGAGATGCAGGAAAAGCAGACATTAAGCATCAATGATAAAATGGCAGAGCTGAACCTCTATGAGGATTCAAATATATTTTATTTATTACACATTTCTGGCCACATGATCTTGTAACAGCATGTTAGTCTTACCTAAAGGAATTAGAGAAAGGCAGAGCTCTGCAGATCAAACCAAGGCAGCGTTAAACAGAGAAAAGAAAGAGCGTGAGCCAAAAGCAGCATCAACACACAAAAACAACGCAGCTCTGTCATCAGCAGGGAGGGAGAAGGGAAGAAGTGGAGGATTAAAGCTGCTGTTAAGTCCTGCAGCTGCTTTTCATGTCTTTTTCTGAGCTGAGACATCAAGTTTCCTGCTGTGGTGTAATAACGTCACATAAATTAGAACCGGTTCTCCTTCATATGTTAAGGCTTCATTGTATTTTCTAATTTCATCAATTCATCTTGGATCTCTATAACAATAATTTGGAAATATTAGGTAACATTTAACTTTAAGTTAAATCTATTTAGCATTTAGTAAATGTTTATAGCATGTTAAAAGGATCAGGACAAAATGTTTCAAGAAGTTTTAAATCACAGAACTAGAAATATACAGGGGGGGAAAAAAGTATTTAGTCAGCCAATTGTGCAAGTTCTCCCTGAATTGCATTTTTTTCATTCACATGTCTCGAGAAGATGGGAAACATTGGTGGAGAAACTGACACCTGACACCAGGAGTCAAGTTGATTTACCTGCAGACATAACTCTGCTGCAGTATTTGAGAAGATTTTTAAGGACGAACCAGTGTGGAAGGTGTTCTCCTGTGATGGAGATGAAAACTTTCATGGCTTTTATAGCTGTGGTGCTGCTGTTACACACTAGAGACCAAAGCAAGATCTGGAGGTAATAATAATAATAACATTAATAACTGCTCTATAGCACTTTGAGAATGCTGAAATGTAAAGTGCAATATCAATGAATTTTATTACTATGATAATTTTAGGAAATGAAGATGACACTATACTAATTCTGCATTCTAAGTGTACATTTAACCTTTTCTACTTTTCTATTTGTTGTGTCCATTTGAATATATATATATATACACACATACATATATATATATATACACACACCATTTTTTATATTGAAATAATGGCATATAGAAAATGAGATTGATTTTTATTTGAACACATTATCATGCCTGCTACCTGTTCCACCTGTTTCTGTTATTCTCTATTTCAAAGCTTATACTTTTATGTATCAGGCCTCTTTATTCCATTATATTATAGTTTGTCCATTGTTTTAAATATTGTGATGAGAATTTGCACAAATAAAACATAGTATTAGGTCTTATAAAAGCCACATGTATGAGCTATCAAATACTTTTTTAATTGTGTTTCTATCTGCTACAGAAGCTGAGATATCAGCTTTTTACTAGACTTTGACACCTAGATGCCAATTTCCAGAAACCCTTTTCAAAATCACCCATAGGTAACGCTCATAGGTGTTTAAGTAGGCCTCAGTCCTAAATGGTTTCATCTACTTCTTATAATTAAAACGATTAGTCACTGGTCTACAGAACGTTGGCAAATTAAAGCATCCTTTAGTTCGCTTTCACATTTTTCCCGAAAATCTATAAATGTATTAATCCACCAGTTGTTTGAGTTCTTTACATACAACTGTTTTAAATTCAAAAACTTATTTTAATACATAGATGAGTGACTTCTTTGATGATAAGAGATATGTTCCAAGTTTATTCTTGAAAAGCTGAATTATTTTCTTTTTTTTTTATACCTGGTCCTAATACTCTTCACATCTTGACTTTCAACAGACCAAACCAAGTTAGTAAAGGGATCATTCTAAATCTGTCCAGTCAATAAAGAACCATGAGTCAGCGCTGCAGGTTATTTTCAGAACTACTTGGTCTAGATGTGAAGAAATTCAACCATTACAAGAACAAATGAGCAGTGGACAGTGACTCAACAAACAAACATTACTGCAATTAACCATTATTTTCATTAGCGATTAATCTGTCAGGTTTTTTTCTTGATAAATAATTATTTTTTGGTCTATATGCATGTCAGTAAATGGTGAAAAATGTTGATAGCCGTTTCATTTCAGGACATTTTAAGCTTAAAGCTAGATTTCTATAAATCAATTATTCAAGTAGTAATAATTTGAATCTGGATCTGTGTTTCAACACCATCTGCTCCACTTGTTCTTATAGCGTTGCCCTCGTTGTTGTAGCTCATCTCACCTCATGTCCCCCAGTCTCCGGCTGATGGCCGTGCCCACTGTGGTGAGAGCTGCACTGGTCTTCTGTCCTGCCTGGGAAAGAGTCTCCTGAGTCTTCTTGTATCTGCAGGGAGGAGACCAGGAATAGGAGGGAGGAACCGGAACAATGGGAAAGATAAGAGGACAGATGAATGGAGAGGAATTAAAGGAAGATGTGGGACAGAGAGGAGAGGAAAGGGAGGAGAAAAAAAAGCAGATGAATGGGAGAAAGAAGGGGATGAGGGTAAAAAAAAGAAATTAGACCATTTGACCAAAGTAACCACAAAGAAGAGCTTTAAGTACTCAGTGTCTCTGAGGTTAGTATTCACATAGAAATAAAGTCAGACAATACAGGAAGCACAAAAACAAAGCTGTTATCCTACAAAACAGCCTCCCGTCTCCCTCCTTTGTTTGCATTTTAAATCCATCAGCATTAGTGGAACGCCAGCCCTCAATCTGACAGCTTACATTCAGTCACAGAGATTTCTGTTTTTTTTTCACCATCTACTGTCTGACAAGAAGTAGTTTATGATGGGAAAGGTCCCTGAAGAACAGAGGCAGAGAAAAGCGTCAGTGTTGGAGGCCGGTAATGATTCAGCATGTCTCTGCTGCTAGAGAGAAGCTGATGATAGAATCAATACAGTAAACCTCATCCATCAGGATGTGGAAACATCGTGAATATTTTAAATCTACATTATGAAGATCAAACCAGTGAACTGTGCTAAACAATAACTGAAATTCTAAGTCAAAGAAGGTCTCTTGTCTTTAATTATCTCTGTTCCATTTTCGTCTGTTTTTTTCCCTCCAGTTTTTACAACAGAGACGACGGAAAAGAAGAAATCACCTGATAAGGTTCAGAATGTTTCAAACATTTAGTTTAACAATTAGTTTTGTCTATAATATACCAAACAACATTGAAAAATGGTGACCAACATTTCCTAAAGCCTAGGTGGGTTCCTAAAGGTGGTGATCTTGAATGACAACCGTACTATAGGTGCACCTCAAATAACTAGAATATTATAAAAAACGTGGGTTTTCATTATCTGTAAGATATAGTGCTCAAAATTACAAGAAATAAAGGCTTGAAATAGTCCACTATATGTGGAATCAAGCTATATGAGTTTCACTTTCTGTAAATGACAAAAATGTTCATCTTTTTCACATAATATTTTAATTATTTGAGATGCACCTGTATATTTAGTTTATTGCCATAGACTAAACAAACGAGATGGTTCTTCATATATTCCCTTTAGGAGAGTAAATGGATAAATGGGAAGTTGGTTTGTCAACAGGAAACTACTAGAGCAGCTGGTGAACAAGATCGACCGGTGTGGTTGAACTACATCTGCTAAAACACACTTATAGGTGCGCGCGCGCACGCACGCACGCACGCACGCACGCACGCACGCACGCACGCACGCACGCACGCACGCACGCACGCACGCACGCACGCACGCACGCACGCACGCACGCACGCACGCACGCACGCACGCACGCACGCACGCACGCACGCACGCACGCACGCACGCACGCACGCACGCACGCACGCACGCACGCACGCACGCACGCACGCACGCACGCACGCACGCACGCACGCACGCACGCACGCACGCACGCACGCACGCACGCACGCACGCACGCACGCACGCACGCACACACACACACACACACACACACACACACACACACACACACACACACACACACACACACAAGTCAACATCCTTATCAGCTACTCAAACACACGTGTCCATCAGGCTGATCTTTATAAAACATTTCATCACTCCTAAAAAAACATCTGAAAAATCCACAGTAAAAAAGTCAATGTAGAAAATGTTAATTAGCAACAAACATGCCAACCACTTCACCTGGAAATAAATGTTCTGCAATATGTATGTACAGAGGAACCTAAACGAGTGAATGTGAGTGTAACACCATGAGCATGTTGATGTTTCTAAACTAAACCGCTAACAGGAACATCTACTGCATCACCCTCACCATCACAGCAGCAAAGGAAAAACAAACGAGAAGCCAAATGAGAGGAAAAGCTCCCAAAACAAAAGACAAGCTTAAAAAAACTAAATCTTGGCTCATCTACAGAAACAAGAACACAAAAGAGAAAGGGGTCAACTCACGCTTCAGACTGGGCAATGTCATCCAAAGTGGCTGATGCAGACAGATATCTGAAGACACAACAGCAGGATAATGACACACAGGGAGAGACACGCTCACATTACAGTACAGTCACAGATTCTACATGTTCTTCATTTACAACCTTCCTTCTGCTACTGGAACTGGACTTTAACGTGCTGTTTGAATTTTAAAAAGCTCTAATATTTGGGATGTAGTTGTAAAGGTGGTGACATTTTAATGCGTTTAAAAATTTTTGTCTCCCCAATACCCTAAAAATGATTGTTTTCCTCAGGTATTTTTTCTGCTCCAGATCATTCCACTAGAAGAACAGAATTAATGAGAACTCAGAGAGGACAGATGAAGAAAATGTATTAACAAACCAACTTCTGCAGAGAAAAGACAGAACAGCTGCACTAAAAGGGTCTGGTGAGGTGGTTAAGGTCCACGTCTGAGTGATTACTACGTTCACACTGGATCAAACAGGAAACCAAACCAGGGTTCCATTTAACTAGACTGAAGAGCGCAGGTGTGAAAACATCTTTAAAATGGAAAGAATCAAACTTGTGTCATTACAAAACAGATAATTATGTCTACATACAGCTTAAGGCTGTGCAATTAATTACATTTGAATCACAATTTCTATTTACATGTCAAACGATCTCCAAAAATCATAATCGAGTTGAAAGTGGAGTGCAAGTGATGTGTGTGTATATATAGTACAGGCCAAAAGTTTGGACACACCTTCTCATTCAATGTGTTTTCTTTATTTTAATGACTATTTCCATTGTAGATTCTCACTGAAGGCATCAGAACTATGAATGAACACATGTTTATGGTGTTATGTACTCAACAAAAAATGGTGAAATAACTGAAAACATGTTTTATGTTCTAGTTTCTTCTAAATAGCCACCATTTGCTATGATTACTGCTTTACACACTCTTGGCATTCTCTTGATGAACTAATGGTGAAAACCATTTCAGGTCATCACCTGAAATGGTTTGTGCCTTATCAGGGTTAATTAGTGGGATTTCTTGTTTTATCAATCAGAGCTGGCTATTTAGAAGAAACTAGAATTTAAAACATGCAAGTCACTCCTGCTGAATAAATGCATTGTGAAAATAATCATTTGAATTATCATGATTTCAACATTGACCAAAATAATGGTGATAATGATTTTTTAATAATCAAGCAGCCCTACTACATCTACTAAATGAACAACTTGGACAGATGGAAGTTTACAGCCACATGTCCCAGAATGGTTTTCTTTTTTGAGGCAACTCGAAGCAATTCACCTATAAGAAATAAAAAAAAGGTTGGTGGTCCCTCTCCTCCTGCTGTATAGGAAACATGGCGACCACTGAGGGGGAAAAGTGTCACTCACCTTTGACTGTTTGGAGCACATCTATAAGTCTAAAAGTATGTGATTTGAAACACAGCAGGGGCCCAGAGACAGATAACTGTGATAATGCATAGACAAGAATCTGTCTGATGTCTATACAGATAAATAGCCATAAATAAATAAATAAATAAATAGCTGTGACCTTAACAGAGAATCACTAATGTAAAGTTATGAGTAATGTGGCTAGAAAAGAGAAATGTGTCTTTCATCTTACTACCATGAAAACACATGATGTACACACTACATTCTTAAAATTACAGAAATCTGTAGAATCTCTTTTCAACTCAGACTGAATTAGACCTGGTTGCTACTGGGTGGTGAAACAGGGCATTGAGTCACACTATTCTTCTGAATCAACAGCACAAACACAGAACTTCAAAGCTTCAGGTGTGTAAACCTGATTTGGTCAAAGCCTTTCTTGAACCATTTTCCAGACAAACATACATTTGATCTATTGAGAAGACTGAACTGACCAAGGATTTCTGTGCTAAAAGAAATCTCAACATTTGAAGTACTTTCTGACCTGATTTAGAATAAAATCTGCCAATTACCAAAAAATTATCAGTGTTTGCTGATAACAGACATTTCCTTTGGACAAAATACCACAATTAACTATTCAGCCAATTGTGTGTCTAATTCAGTGTGATAAAGAGCAGTTGTTTATATTTCAGACAAAGCTGTGAGGGAGAAAACAGGCCCATACTAACACTCAAACACTAAACAGGTTAATAAATAAAACTCCAAACAGAACTCAATTCATGGTTAGCAGCAAAGCAAGTTCAGACAGACAGACAGACAGACAGACAGACAGACAGACAGACAGACAGACAGACAGACAGACAGACAGACAGACAGACAGACAGACAGACAGACAGACAGACAGACAGACAGACAGACAGACAGACAGACAGACAGACAGACAGACAGACAGAGCTTTATTTTTCGTAACAATTTGAATTTTTATTTAAAATATAAAGTGACTAAGTCTTAGAGGCTCATAGTTTCAATGGGTTAAAACAAAAGATGCAGGAGTATTTCATTTATCTGGATTCCTCAGCAGCAGTAAGAGGAGATGGCTCTGCTGAGACAAGGCCGTTCTCTATATCCTGAATAACATCTGCACAATGCTGCTTACTGTACAGCACAGTGACTCCATACAAACCCACTGTCACACTGGGAAAAACGATGGATTTCTTTCACAGCAGAAAACAAAGACTGTTAAACAGAAACAGTTTTTTGTCTATTTTACATTAGTTGCGTTAAAGCTTTTCTTTGTCTCTGCCTTCTTTGAAAATTATTTATTCTTTCGAGAGAAGAAGAGAAGCACAGGCAGAGCAGCTGATCAAGTACAACTTGCTTAAGGATGTGAAAAAATTATGCAGGTGTTATTATTCAATGAAGAAATAAACAGATTCACATAATCCCATAATTCATGTACTTCTTTGCTGAGTTCAGTCTTCCTCCCTCCTTCTCTGGACAGGTGTCATGTGACTAACCACAACACCTCCTTCCCTCCCTCTGTCACATTCCTTTCCTCCCACTTGTTGCTGCACCTCCTGTCTGGTAGCCAGACAGACCATGCGGGTAACAGACAGAAACACACTTTTCCTGTACTGTGCCTGGAATCGTGCGTGTGAACCAGGACAAATGCAGCTGCTTGTGTTTCTGCATTCCTGATGTGTGTGTGTGTTATAATCCACCATTATTCTGGCCGTGTGGGTAACCATGCAACTGGAAACCAGGACTGCAAACCTGCTGCTTTGTGTGTTTGGGTGTGTGAGATTCAAGAGTCATCCTGTCAGGTTAGACCAGGGGTCAACAACCCAAAATGTTCAAAGAGCCATATTAGACCAAAAAAACTAAAAGCTAATCGGTCTGGAGCCACAAAAAACTAAACCCCTTCTCTAATCCTGATATGAAGGCAGCCCAGGCTGTAAGTGTATATTAGCTATATTAGGCTACTATCAAATGACTAAGTAGGCTACAAATACATAATGAGCATTCATGATTAAATGTTTATTTTCCTGCTGCTCATCCTGGTGAGAATGACACACCACGTGACTACTCTGCTGGACCAGATTTGCCGTTTTAATTTTAACTTACACAATCTATTAGCTTCATTATAGAAATACAATAAAGAAATGATTTTTGGTTCATTAATTTATTAACCACTCTGGGGGCTAGAGAGCTGCAGGTTGATGACTCCTGGGTTAGACTAACTAGACCAGTAAGTTCCTTCTGGTCTGTTTTAGAAGCAAACCACCTGGAAAATTCCATTAGTTTCACACCTCACGAGCAACAGCAGCCTGGTGGACACAAGCATAAATCACACAGATTTGGTGGGTTTTTTTTGGAATCTACAAAGAATCTCACAGAAGCAACTATACAGAAACTTTAAAATTTCCACCTCAAACCAAATCCTGAAAAACTCACTAAACAGGCCACACACAGCAAATTGAGTTCTGCTTGTGTTAAAGCTCATCGGGTATCACAACTAAGAAAACATCAATGGGATTGTCTATTTTTGTAAAACTTAAATAGAATCATAGAAGTTTCAGTTTGCAGCTTTCCTGTTGTTAATAAAAGCATAAAGTGCCCGAATAAGCTATTAAAACTGGAAGAATGTTGACTTGGAGAGGAAGTAGAAAAGAGGATGTGTATCATCATTTTTGGACAAAGGAAGCGAGGACACCTGACCTCCGACAGAGGAAGTAAAAAGCAGAAAATACTAAGAAGAGCACAGACAGAAATACACAGAAAAAGGACAAATACATTTTAGCCCCGTAATTCAACTTCTGTCCACCTTAACTTCCATTAAATACATCCTGCCACATTTCTCCAAACTACTGAAGCATCTTAACCTTTAAAATAAAATCTGATCAAACAAAAAAGGACACTCAAGGACACGCATGCACACACATCAGAAACACTCCGAATCAACATATCAGAGGATCATTTTAGCACCCATATATAACAGAAGACAAGCTTTATGACAAGATGCTTCCTGAACACATACCAAATGTCTGTTTTCCTTTTCTTCAATATCACATCAGTGTCGTCTGTTTAATTACATTTTTTTCAAACTCATATACTTGAGTTTTATAACAACATGCAGCTTCCTTTTCTTAACTTATCTTAAAGAGGCAAACATCATAAGATTCATGGCACAAATCAAACAAGACCAAAACAAACAATTTCTCCCTGTGAACCACTATACATTATTTTTCTGTCATAGTGGAAGTGCTCTGACTCTCTATACTTGGTCCAAAGATGATGTTTGTTGACAAATATCATCACATATCCTTATGCTCTGAGCAGTTAAGTCACATCTATAGAATCATGCATCATCCAACATGAGTGAAGGACACAGACAACAGACTCCTGCCAGACACTAAAGTCTAGTTTCTACTTCTGTTACGTAGCGACAGCATCAGCCCTTGTTCATTCTTAGTTCTGTGTAGAGGGAACGTGTTGGTCTGATGAATCAATTCTTCCTCTTCACAGCAGTGGAAGCAACAGAGAAGATGGAGGTGACTGTAGTCCACCATGACTGAACTGACCTATCAAAGCCCAGAGGAGCTGAACTGACCAATCACAGCCCTGGAGGTTCACGTAGATGTGTAGTCAGGGTTTATTGGAGGAGAAGTCAGCCTACGACGTAGCTACGCAGCAGAAGTAGAAACTAGACTTAAGTGTTGTCAAACATGGTGAGAAGGTGAGAAGACGGAGGGAGTGTTTGAATGAGTAAAGTCAGAGCGTGAGAGAGCAAACACAGCAAAGGCCAGACGTCAGCACGGGGAGCAGCAAACACAACGTGGACTCACAGATCCCAGCTGGTAACTCTGTCATTCCACTCGCCTAGACGCTCAGCGGTTCTCACATAGCTAGAAACAAAGACCCAGGATCTCACATTACACCGTCTCAGTGATGATGGAATATCAGTAGTATCAGGGCTGTCTTCATCTGCATACATTTAACCGTTTAATGGTGCTGGAACATTCAGGATTTAGTAAAGTGGTTATATGAATATCAAATCCAATTTTGACATTTTTCAAGATGTGATTTATAAAACTGTAAATTCTGTGAGTGAATAAAGTGCAATATTTACAACTTGGGTATTAAAGCGTAATTATATTACCTTGTGATTAACACATAATGATACCAAAAGTTTTTTAGTCATTAGTATGCATCATTTTAATTTAAACAGGGACGTTACATAGAGTAGTAGTAGTATAGTAGTTTTATCCAGATTTAAGGCACATTTTTATGATTGCATCTTTGTTTCTTTTAAACTTTCAACTCAATGAAGGATTTTATTCATTGCTCATCAGGATCTTCAGATATCAAAGCAGCAGTAGCATCAACTCTTGTATCAGCGCAAAACAGTACCAGAGAAACTAATTTTTAGGGAAGAACTGTGTTATTCACTGTTCTGGTCAACTTGTTTTGGAGGATGTTTTGTTATTGCTTTGACTGAGAGAAGCCACAGTGGCAGAAAATGTTATATCATGCATTTTAATGAACAAGTTTGTTTAGTCGGATCCAACATTATTCACGATTTACAAGTTAAACCGGTTATATCTAAACAAGCCAGAGAGTCAGACTTTATATTCAGAAAGAACATATAAAGTCTATCAAAGAATTAGAAAATCCAACTTTTACTAATTTAGTTTGCATAAAGTCTGAAGGAAAAGTAAAAATTTTATAACTACATAGTTTTTCCCAAGACGACTGAAAATGTGAAGACAGACCGAATAAAAAGTAAACAGATATAAATCACTGAGAAACATGCTGTGATCTTCAAAATGAAGGTGGGGAGCAGAAATAATTTTATTCTCTCTGTAAGCTCATTAAGAGCTCATTACCATTGACTTTTTGACAACTGTGAATGCTCAGTAACTGCTGCTCTATTAACGGTGTGGAATCATGCTGTACGGTTTTAAACGTCAATTAACAGGAAGAATCTGATGATTTTAAAGTAGATTATTTCAAAGAGGACAAGATTATGTGAGGATTTATATTCCGTGTTGACCAGTTTGATTAATAAGCTTCAACTCAAAAAATGAGAACTTAAGTGACATCTACTCCACTGCTAAAGTGAAGTAAGATTTTCTAGAAAAGGTCTGAAATCATCTTGTATATAAAGATTTTAACATAAAGATTTTAACAGTGACTCAGCTCAGGATGAGTCGCTGTTTGACTGGTTCCACATAAAGTGGAATGTGCTGCTGATCCAGTCATCATTCTGTACTCTGTGGTGTACGTTAGTGTTGTTTGTGTTCTACAGATTTGGTTCAGCTACTTCTAAAAAAAAACCAATTTGAATGACTAAAATCTATCATCATCCTTTATTCTTCCATCTGGCTAAACTATCTTAAAAAGAATCACCCTCTTATATCAGGGGAGTTAAACTCAGTTTGTATGTCATCAACATATTGGACAGTATTATAAATTATGATATCAATTAACTGGAGAGCCCAATTCATTTATTTATTTAAAAAAAAAATCAGGATCTTCATTTGTCCCGTGTGGTCAGGTTCACTTTTCCCACCACTACCACAGCCATGGGTCTGATGTTGTCCTGGTGAAACCTGCAATGGATCCTGTCACCTCATCCTCCACATACACCACGATGCAATATATTTGTTATTTATTATAATTAATTCCACCCTGTTCACATCATCTATTGCAGCCTGTCCCTCCTGGAAGAAGGATCATCCTGTTTCTCTTTCAGAAGTTACTTCCATTTTCATTCATGCTGTTGTATGCACTGGGATTGACTCCAGCAGACCATGTGACCCTAATGAGGTATAAGGTTTAGAACAGGGGAGTTAAAGTCAGTTTCATCCTGGACCACATCAGTGTTCTGGTTTCCCTCAAAGGACCAATTATAAAGATAAGGTATCTACATATTATATATATATATGTTATTATATTAGATATTTACCTCTCCACTCATAATAGTGCTGGTGACAATTTGCAAGATTTTTTTTGCAAATTGTTTTTAAACAGAATTAAAAAATCTGCTGATGCAGAAATTTTCTTGTTCTTGTTGTTAGTGTCTAATTAAAAAAATGCTGCAGCAAAACATGTAAAATCATCACAGATATCTAGAGATTCATACAAGAATATGCTAATAACCACTATTAACTATTTTATTGATTTAATGGATTTTTCAAAAAGATTGTAATCTATGGTTTTGTGTTGCTATGGTAAATATTAAAGAATAGAAAATACAAGAAAGTAATGACAGATGTACTTCAACAAAGGAAAATCAGGAAAAACGGAAGCTTTCCTGTTTTTAAACAACCTTCATGGCCAATTGAGAAAAGACAACATGACCAGCGTGTCTCCATTAAGTTCAAACATTTATTCACTATCCCATCTCTCAATAAATTACACAAGTCTGTGAAGCTCTTGAGGAGCCACAGAAAATGAGGTGGCGGCCCAGATTTGGCCCCCGGGACTTGGGTTGGACACATATGGCCTATATGCATTTATACAGACGCTTTCAGACGTGCGCTTTTTGGTCTGGTTGAATATTGCTCTCACCCACATACCCTAAAGTTATAAACTGAAGAACCAAACTAAAGGAACAGAAGTGAACCTGGATTTTAACTCTGTGTGTGACTGAATATTTAAAGACAAATTAGAACGATTAAACCTACGTGTATTTAACATTTTGACTGATTGGAAAAAGGAGGTCTGCTCGAAGACTGATATCCCAGCCAGTGGTTCTGGTGTATTTCTGTCATCTGTTCAGAGAGTGAATACATACGCGTTGGAGGTCTGGACGTCCTGCCAGCTCTTGCTGATGTTCTGCCTGAGTTCGTTGAGTGGGCTGAGGCCCAACTTCCTTTTCAGCTCGGCGGCGTGTCTCTCTTTGGCTGACAAAACCTGACGTAGGGTGTTGATCTCCTCCTCCACCTGAAACACCACCCAACACACACTTCAATTTCAGCTCTTGCCTGAAGTCTAACAGCAGCAGTGTAACCCGAGGAAAAGATAATGTACTTCCTTTACCATCTACTACACAATCAAATTCTGTCTCACCTTCACTCAGTCATGTTGCAAAAATCTTCACCCAAAAAGAAAGACTTTTCATCCATTAATAGTTCATATATTTATTTTTAAACAATTATTCATCCGTTCCATGAAATGTTAACAGGCATTTACTCACAACTTAGAAATTATGTGTAAAATGTGCCAGTCAATAATAGTAAAATGAATAAATGTTTGATTACATGAAACAGGAAAATAATCAAATGTTATTTGTATTTATCCTAATTAGCTGTTAGTGAATTAGCTAGTTAAGTGATTTTAGGCAATTTTTTAAAATGTTGCAAAAAAAAGAAAATGTGATTTAAACACGTTTCAATCAAGGTGTGAATCACAGAATGACATCAGGCCTTGATAAAGAGCTAAATTAAGATAACTAGAAATATAATTATGTTTATTTTGAATTTAGAAATGAAAACTGTTAGAAATATTTGGTCTAATGTATCTCACCTCCGTCATATCTGTACCACAAAACTTTTAACCTGTTGCCTCTAGGCCTATTTATCAGTCTACCTCTCTATAATGACATGTTCAGACTTAATATCTCTACAACTACAGGGGTTTTCTGAATAATCTTGGGTTTAAAGTTAGTTGAAGTACATCTAGTCAGAAATTAGCTCTGTCCAAAAGAAAAACATCCATTTAGATTGAAAACCAGCTGAATAGCATGTGTTAGTAGCCCAATTCATCTATAGAGCAGTAAAGAAAAGTCTGATAACTGCACAAAATGTCAGAATTACAAGGTGAACCATACATATTACATTACATATATACTATATAATGTGCTAAATAATAATTATCTAAAAGTACAATAATAATTATGGGTACATAAGGGTCAGCTGGGTGGGTGTGTACAAAGACCCTATTGATCAGGTGACACCTCTATGGAACTGTCAAAGCCAATAGAATCGAGTCATGGTCTAATTTTAGTGACATGTCAGGATGTGTTTTACAAAGATAGGTTATACAGAGAGACTTCACACTCTGTAAATAATCTAGTCTCTGACTTCATAAACAACATGGACTGTATGAAAATACACACGTGGACAAAATTGTTGATACCCCTCAGTTAATGAAAGAAAAACCCACAATGGTCACTGAAATCACTTGAAACTTGCAGAAGTAATAATAAATAAAAATGTATTGAAAATTAAACAATCAAAATCAGCCATCACTTTTGAATTGTTGATTAACATAATTATTAAAAAAAAAACTAATGAAACAGGCCTGGACAAAAATGATGGTACCTCTATAAAAGATTGAAAACTATTTGACCAGAGGGGCATGATTAACTAAAGTGTGTCCTTTAATTGACATCACAGGTGTTTCCAAACTCATAATCAGTCAGTCTGCCTATTTAAAGGGAGACAAGTAGTCACTCTGCTGTTTGGTGAAAAGGTGTGTACCACACTGAACATGGACAACAGAAAGTGAAGGAGAGAATTGTCCCAGGACATCTGAAAAAAATTATAGACAAACATCTTAAAGGTAAAGGCTATAAGACCATCTCTAAACAGCTTGAAGTTCCTGTGACAACAGTGGCTCATATTATTCAGAAGTTCAAGACCCACGGGACAGTAGCCAACCTCCCTGGACGTGGCAGCAAGAGGAAAATTGATGACAAATTGAAGAGACGGATTGTTCGAATTGTATCCAAAGAGCCCAGAACAACCTCCAAAGAAATTAAAGGTAAACTCCAAGGCCAAGGTACATCAGTGTCAGATCGCACCATTCGTCGTTGTTTGAGCCAAAGTGGACTTCATGGGAGACGACCAAGGAGGACACCACTGCTGAAAAAAAATCATAAAAAAGCGAGACTGGAATTTGCAAAAGTGCATGTTGACAAGCCACAAAGCTTCTGGGAGAATGTCCTTTGGACAGATGAGAGCAAACTGGAGCTTTTTGGTAAGGCACATCAACTCTATGTTCATAGACTCAAAAACCACGCATACGAAGAAAAGAACACTGTCCCTACGGTGAAACATGGAGGAGGCTCAGTAATGTTTTGGGGCTGCTTTGCTGCATCTGGCACAGGGTGTCTTGAATGTGTACAAGGTAAAATGAAATCTGAAGACTATCAAGGCATTCTGGAGAGAAATGTGCTGCCTAGTGTCAGAAAGCTTGGTCTCAGTCAGGTCATGGGTCTTCCAACAGGACAACGATCCAAAACACACAGCCAAAAACACCCAAGAATGGCTGAGAGAAAAGCGTTTATTATTCTAAAGTGGCCTTCCATGAGCCCAGATCTGAATCCCATTGAACATCTGTGGAAGGAGCTGAAACATGCCATTTGGAGAAGACACCCATCAAACCTGAGACAACTGGAGCAGTTTGTTCATGAGGAGTGGGCCAAAATACATGTTGACAGCTGCAGAATGCTCATTGACAAATACAGATATCGTTCAATTGCAGTGATTGCCTCAAAAGGTTGTGCAACAAAATATTAAGTTATGGGTACCATCATTTTTGTCCAGCCCTATTTCATTAGTTTGTTTTTTTAAATAATTATGTTAATCAACAATTCAAAAGTAATGGCTGATTTTGATTATTTAATTTTCAATAAATTTTTACTTTTGTAAGTTTCAAGTGATTTCAGTGAGAATTGTGGGTTTTTCCTTCTTTAACTGAGGGGTACCAACAATTTATCCACGTGTGTAACTTCAACATGATGAAGAAGGTGTAGAAGTAGCAGATTGCAGCTTTTTTATGAGCTCCAACACAAGTTTTTATTGAAAAATAGCAGAGCTAACATAATTTATAGTTGTATTGGTAAAAAGAAAAGGGGTTTTATGGTGGTTCCTGGAAAGACTGTTGAGTGAGTGTTCATCTTATAGAGACAAGCTTGGTACCTCTGTGTAGATTGGCGTGTGAGCTTTCAAACAAGAATACAGTGCTGGAAAAATGTTAATCACAAAAATGCAGAAATTTACAGATTTTCTTTCTTCATATTATTGCTAGGGGTTGAAATGATGTTTTGTTAAGCTAATAATGGTTGATATAGACTTGGAGTTTCTTTAGATGAGTGCATATTGGTGCTGCTACTCATCTTAAGAAGAAGGATTCATTATTTATCAAAGAAATCTCCCACCGGTGGAGACCTACGGGGGGAACAGGTTAAAACAGACCCATGCAA
Source organism: Lepturacanthus savala (assembly GCA_030544235.1). NCBI lineage: Eukaryota > Metazoa > Chordata > Actinopteri > Scombriformes > Trichiuridae > Lepturacanthus > Lepturacanthus savala. The sequence goes on from CM060480.1 coordinate 29,898,894, forward strand.
AACTAAAAGTCCGATTAGGTGCAAACAAGAAGTGATTGTGGACAGGTGGGTGTTACCTTCATGAGCTCAGTACGCAGCTCCTCAGCCTCCTCCTCTGTCAGGCCTGGTGGGAGAGGAGCCGCTGAGTTCCCCATCGAGTTCCCCATCGCCCCCTCCACCGGTACGTCAGCCAGGCTGTGGGAGGGATCCACACCCAGACCCTTGTTGGGGGAGTTCAGGTTGATGTCTGGAACCACAGGAAGGACCAGACATAAGGCTGAGCAATTAATTCAATTTTAAACGCGATTTCGATTCACGTGTCATACAATCTCCAAAACCATATAATTGAGTTGAAACAATATTTTGACATTTTTCAACATACAATTTCTGACGATTACGCAATAGTGCGAGTGCACAAGTGTTAGTGGAGTACTAGCGAGATCTGTCTGTCAGTGAAAAATAATATATGGCAAGATGAGAAAGTCAAAAACTTTTTAAAATACAGTTTTAAGAAGCATTCATCGGGTCTCTATAAATGTTCAATGTGTTTTATTGGTGTTTTGTTATTTATAAGTCCATTTGTCTCAATTTGTTTGAAAAAAAAATCATGATTGTGCATTTTTTTTTTTTTTTTACAAGAAATGTCAAATGGTGTAAAAGTGAATGAAATATATAACACTTGCTGATAGCATGTGTTATATATATATAGCAACAAGTTCAAGATATGTTATCAGATGATCTCTACATGGCAATACAATATCTCAAAAGCACAGTCACTCATGCTGAATAAACCGAGAATACTTGATAGCATGTGTTTTTTAGTTTGGACATCCGTGGCAACACAACAAATCTGTTTAACATCTCGAACAAAAGCACAGTCATTCGTGATGAAAAATGCAATATCTTTTGACTAATCATGATTTCAATATTGACCAAAATAATCATGATAATGATTTTTTCCATAACCGAGTAGTTTGATATGTGGAACCACAGGAAGGAACAACGACTATTCCACCATGTTACTCACATGGAGACACAGCAGATGGATACATTACAGACACTTAGTGGAGGGGAAATGTGTGGTTTACTCACATAATTGAACTCAGTACCCATTACACACAAGAGGTGAGTGAGTGTGAGTGTATGTGTGAGAGAGAGACAGAGACAGAAGGAGAAAGAGTCAAACTTCACCATGGCAGAGTATCAACAACAACCTTCATTTTCTGAAAACAGGAACACCTCCATGATCTGAACCAAACATAATCAACACCAACAAAAGCAGGAAGAAAGTATTATAAAACCAGAACAAAACACATCCTGAACATCTATTCTACACGAGTCATACAAGCGTTCACTTCTCCAGAGGTGGTTTTAGAGCACAGAAATGGTCAGTGCCATCAGGGTTTCATGAAGTGCGTCATTCACCTGAGCTACATCATGGTTTTGGCAGCTTGGCTCAGCCGGAGCTGGCAGGAAGAACCAGAGGAGAGAAGGAGGTAGAGAGAAAACAAACCTGGACCACTGCCTCAAAATCAGGAGACCAACTCAGCCAGTTAGAGTCCAACATTCAGACCTTTACTCAGCAGTACGACGACTACATGAGTTCTTAAAAATGTCTTCCTACACCCTTTCAGACATAAAACAGATATTTACATTGTTCTTGTCAAATGTATGTAGATTTTTGCCTAAATACTTTAGTTTTTGCCCTGTATTTCACCCTGTTTGAATAAAAAAATAAAATAAATAATAAAATACTCTTTATACCTCATGCTGCTGCTTACATACACACCCTTAAAAGTTTATTTTGAAATAAAAACACATTTCAAAGATGTTTTGATCCCATGGTACTTCAGGAGAAAATCATGCTGTTTCAAATCCTGCAATTTCTACTGTTTTCTGTTTGTTTTAATGGATGCCTGTGTTAACGATAAATTGTATGCGTGTGTGGATGTGTTAGATGTGTTAGAGCGGCAACGATTAGTCAAATAATCGCCACTTATCACATTCATTATCAACTATTTTGATAATAGTTTAATTTTTTAAGATGAAAATGTCCAAAACGTGGTTCCGATTATTTTCTATAATAGTAAACTGTTGATCTTTGGGTTGTGGACTGTTGGTCTGGACAAAAAAAAAAAAAAAACATTTTAGGTTGAATCTTCAGCTTTGGAAACACATCCACATTTTGCACCATTTATTGAACCAAAGACCTAATGAATGTGTGTCCAATCCAAGGCCCGGGGGCCAAATCTGGGCCGCCACCTCATTTTCTGTGGCTCCTCAAGAGCTTCACAGACTTGCGTGATTTATTGTGAGATGGGAAAGTGAATAAATGTTTGAATTTAATGGAGACACGCTGGTCACGTTGTCTTTGTACGACTTTGTTAACTCCAAAATCTTTTCTCAATTGGCTACGAAGGTTGTTTAAAAACAGGAAAGTTTCCGTTTGTCCTCATTTTCCTTTGTTGAAGTACATCTGTCATTACTTTCTGGTACTTTATATTCTTTAATATTTAGCATAGCAACACAAAACCATAGATTCCAATCCTTGAAAAATCAATCAAATAAGTTAATAGTGGTTATCAGCATATTCTTGTATGAGTCTCTAGATATCTGTGATGATTTTACATGTTTTGCTGCAGCATTTTAATAATTAGACGCTAACATTAAGTAGATTATGCCGATGTAGAAACATTATTTCTACATCAGCATATTTTTAAATTTTGTTTAAAAATCTTAGCAAATTGTCACCAGCACTATTATAAGTGGAGAGACAATTATCTAACATAATAACATATATACTTATTTCGGCCATTTGTACTCGTGATCTCATTCTTTTGGTCACTACCCAAAGCTCGTGACCAGAGGTGATGGTAGGAACGTAGATTTACTGGTAAATCAAGAGCTTTGCCTTTCAGCTTGGCTCCTTCTTCACCATGATGGACCAATGCAGGGCCCGATCGCTGCAGAGGAGCTCAGAGTAGAACCGCTGCTCCTCCGCATCGAGAGGAGCCAGTTGAGGTGGCTCGGACATCTAGTGAGGAGACTCCTGGACACCATGGTGAGGGGTTCCGAGCACATTCGTCCGAGCGGTGGCCCTGAGGAAGAGCCAGGACACACTATGTCTCTGCTGGTCTGGGAACACCTTGGGGTTCCCCTGGAAGAGCTGGATGAAGTAGCTGGTGAGAGGGAAGTCTGGGTCTCCCTGCTGAAGCTAATGCCCCCGCGACCCGAGATGTGTGGGAGAAGATAACATAAAAATAATAATACGTCGATACATATGATCTTTATAATTGGCCTTTTGAGGGAAACCAGAACACTGATGTGGCCCAGGATCAAACTGAGTTTGATTCCCCAGAACCAATGGATTAATGGTTTCAATAATCACTAGAATAACTGATGAATAAAATAGTTCTGGAATGTTAACATGTGAATAGGGACCTCCCGGGTCTAGATGGTACTGAGAGGGGAGTTTCACCATTATTCCCCATCCATGTGCAGTAGATAACAGGTTTGCACAACACAACATTCTATATTCTATAGTTGCAGCACAAACAGGGCCTGTTGGTTATCTGCAGCAGAGCTGGTGATCCAGAGTTTAGCAGCAACATCCGGATACTGATAGGACAGATAGCACGGCTCCACCCTCTAGGTGTATTGATTCAGCGGAGAATGACTCAGGCCGGTCCACAGAGATATCACAGAGGCTGTAAACAGTTCACTCAGAACAAAAACAACATGTGGAGGCTTACAGGAAGAATATGATCTCAGACATGTTAGAGCTGTCGATTCCTGACATTTCACCCTGAGTCCCTTCGACATCTGCTGTTTTAATCACAGCTCAGCTGCAGATAAAGGTCAGAACTCACATCCTGTCACCTGAAGTTGCCCAACTAGTCCATACACTGACTAACCCCTAATTAAAAACACAAACCTGCTACTGCATACTACCACTTTATTTACTGCTGATACTGATGTAGAAATGTAGCTGCACTTGGCTCTATATGAAACACACAAATCTAGTATTTTCCACTATTGGAATGGGCCAGAACCCCTGAGCAAGTTGGTGGCAGCTGAGACACATCTCACAGGCAACATCTACATTATCTGTCTATGGTTCTCTGTGGTTCTGCTATGACTGTGTGATGTAGGGCTGCTCCATTATGGGAAAAATTATTTTCACAATTATTTTGGTCAATATTGAAATCATGATTATTCAAACAAGTATTTATATAGTAGTTACACAATGCATTTATTCAGCGAGTGACTGTGTGTATATATATATATATATATATATATATATATATATATATATATATATATATATATATGTCAGTTGATTAAAAGAAATTATCTAATTAATTGCATTTTAATGTCATATGTGCTAAAGGTCTCCTGATAAAGAATTTGAATTCTAGGATATTAAAAAATTGTAGTGCATGACTAATCAACTGAATACAGGAAGAAGAGAAGATCTGAAATCCAATTTTTTATTGGTGAACTGTGCTTCATGAATTAAATCCAAAAGTAAAGGTCCAGTTAGGCCAGGTGCATTATTCAAAAATGTAAAACAAATACAGTTAAATAAAATAAGGCTGTCTTCAAAAATGTTGAATACAGAGATTCAGTTAAATAAATAAAATTCTGAAATAAAAGACTGTCTCCAATAGGCACTTAAGCTCAATATAGCAATTAAAAAATGAATAATAGATGTATAACACGTCTCTAAATGAGGCGAAATGAAGAAACGCCAACAGGCATATTTCTTTAGGCCTTTCACTGAGGCCACATCTGCTGCTGACACAGCAGGTAAGTCAGGAGAACATGACATAGTTTACCAGAGGTTAACAACAATCAGAGGAACAACACCTCAACCCCAAAAGAGGATCTGTGGTTTAAGTATCAACCTCTGAAATCAAAAACCCACAGGATCTAACTTGCCTGAACATGTTTCATCAGGCTGGAGTTGCTCCGGTGGTCAGAGAACTCCTTTTTGTTGTTATCGTCCCGTCTCTGTTCTTTTTGTAAATAAAGTTGTCGTCGTTGACGCACTTGCCTCATCCTCCTGAGTCTGTTCCATGTCTGTTATTGTTGACCACTGCCTTGTTAATTTGCCAGCGCAGGTGACGTAACACGGCTGAGAAGCATTGGGTCGCCACCGTTGATACTCATAATTAATTGTGTTAAATTTTTTAAATTTGCCGCGTTAAATTGCGGCATAATTAAGTAATCAAATTAACGCGTTAAAAATTTTGTTTGTAAAAATAATCGTTATTATCCTGATTTCAATATTGACTAAAATAATGGTGATAATGATTTTTTGCTTCATTGAGCAGCCCTAGAATGCAGGAAACCTTAATGACTTCCTAGCAGTGATTATCCTGAGGAACAGTAAGTCTGACACACAGCCACATGTCCATCAAACTCCTATAATTAACTACAGGATATAAC
>CM060480.1:29906823-29976823 GCA_030544235.1 Lepturacanthus savala
TTGTCGTATTTTATGTCACTCTATTGGTACTTTTACATGTATTGAAGTATTTTATGTTGTTGAATTGGTACTTTTAGATGTATTGGAGTATTTTATGTCGCTGTATTAGTACTTTTACTGGTTAACGGGGTGTTTAGTTCCCTCCCAGCTCGACTCTGAAAGTTCAGGTGTGAAGGTCGCTGGTTGAATCTTTTTCTTCACTCCTATCAGGTGAACTTGGTTCGGGAAGTCGCTGCTGACATTAGCTATAACATTAGTACCGGAGCCGTCTTCCTGCTCTCCGCGGCCCTCACGGCTGCAGGCTGCGGACCAATCACCCCTTAAACAACCCGCACTTCCAAAAACTAACACACATGCAGATCAATGCCGCTACAGGCTGCTCGACAAGTTTATTACAAACCCTTCTAGTTAGAAAACAGCTCACGCATCACGCATTCAAAGCTAAGCTAACGCTAGCGAGCATTTACCTTGACTGGCGGGGTCCATGGCGTTGATTTAAAGAGCTGGTAAGTCCTTTTAGTTGAAAAGTAGCACGTGTCTGCGTTAAAGTCGCGTCTCAGACTCGGTAACGTGTGGTGGGTACGGGTTACTCCCGGTTACTCCCGGTTTTACTGAAAGTCGTCGACAGGAACAACAAGAACAGCCAGCTCAGCTTAAACAGCTGACGAATACAGCGCTAGCGCATCCGGTATGGGATTTCAAAATAAAGCTTAATGACCCCTATGATGATGATGATAATGATGACTATGACTCAGTTTTTAACCCTTGATGCCTGCATATATTTACAATTGTTTTTAAAAAATAATTATTTGTGTTTTTGCTTTCAATCTGATGCTAAATTAAGTAGAGGTTGTTAATTTATCTATAGCACATAAAATAGGTTTGATGTAAATTAGCGACAATAGACATTAATGGTAACCAATGGTGAATTTATTATTGAAGCCACAAAATTGTTTACAATTATTTACACTATTATTTACACTATAAATATGTAACTATAAATATACCAACTACTATTCTATAACTAGTAATTATAACTATATACTAACTAACTACTATACTATAACTAAGTAACTATAGCTATATACTAACTATTATACCATAACTAAGTCACTATAACTATATACTAACTACTATACTATAAGTAAGTAACTATAAATATATACTAACTATTATACCATAACTAAGTATCTATAACTATATACTGACTACTATGCTATAACTAAGCAACTATAACTATATACTAGCTATTTTACCATAACTAGTAACTATAACTATATGCTAACTACTATACTATAAGTAAATTACTATAACTATATACTAACTAGTATACTATAATTAAGTAACTATAACTATATACTAACTACTATACTATAAGTAAATTACTGTAACTATATACTAACTACTATACTATAATTAAGTAACTATAACTATATACTAACTACTATATACTAACTATTATACTATAACTAGTAACTATAACTATATACTAACTACTATACTATAAGTAAATTATTGTAACTATATACTAACTACTATACTATAACTAAGTAACTATAACTATATTGACTACTATACTATAACTAACTATAACTATATACTAACTACTATACTATAACTAAGTAACTATAACTATATTGACTACTATACTATAACTAACTATAACTATATACTAACTACTATGCTATAACTAGTAACTATAACTATATACTAACTATTATACCATAACTAGTAACTATAACTATATACTAACTACTATACTATAACTAGTAACTATAACTATATACTGACTACTATACTATAACTCAGTAACTATATCTATATACTAACTACTATATTATAATTAATAACTATAACTATATACTAACTACTACATTATAACTAAGTAACTATAACTATACTGACTACTATACTATAACTCAGTAACTATATCTGTATACTACTATACTATAAGTAAGTAACTATAAATATATACTAACTATTATACCATAACTAAGTATCTATAACTATATACTGACTACTATGCTATAACTAAGCAACTATAACTATATACTAGCTATTTTACCATAACTAGTAACTATAACTATATGCTAACTACTATACTATAAGTAAATTACTATAACTATATACTAACTAGTATGCTATAATTAAGTAACTATAACTATATACTAACTACTATACTATAAGTAAATTACTGTAACTATATACTAACTACTATACTATAATTAAGTAACTATAACTATATACTAACTACTATATACTAACTATTATACTATAACTAGTAACTATAACTATATACTAACTACTATACTATAAGTAAATTATTGTAACTATATACTAACTACTATACTATAACTAAGTAACTATAACTATATTGACTACTATACTATAACTAAGTAACTATAACTATATTGACTACTATACTATAACTAACTATAACTATATACTAACTACTATGCTATAACTAGTAACTATAACTATATACTAACTATTATACCATAACTAGTAACTATAACTATATACTAACTACTATACTATAACTAGTAACTATAACTATATACTGACTACTATACTATAACTCAGTAACTATATCTATATACTAACTACTATATTATAACTAATAACTATAACTATATACTAACTACTACATTATAACTAAGTAACTATAACTATACTGACTACTATACTATAACTAGTAACTATAACTATACTGACTACTACGCTCACCGGCCACTTTATTAGGTACACCTGTCCAACTGCTCGTTAACACTTAATTTCTAATCAGCCATCTGACTCAGTGCATTTAGGCATGTAGACATGGTCAAGACAATCTCCTGCAGTTCAAACCGAGCATCAGTATGGGGAAGAAAAGTGATTTGAGTGACTTTGAACGTGGCATGGTTGTTGTTGCCAGAAGGGCTGGTCTGAGTATTTCAGAAACTGCTGATCTACTGAGATTTTCACGCACAACCATCTACAGAGAATGGTCCGAAAAAGAAAAAATATCCAGTGAGCGTCAGTTCTGTGGGCGGAAATGCCTTGTTGATGCCAGTCAGAGGAGTCAGAGGAGAATGGCCAGACTGGTTCAAGCTGATAGAAAGGCAACAGTGACTCAAATAACCACCCGTTACAACCAAGGTAGGCAGAAGAGCATCCTTGAATGCACAGTACATTGAACTTTGTGGCTGATGGGCTACAGCAGCAGAAGACCACGCCGGGTGCCACTCCTTTCAGCTAAGAACAGGAAACTGAGGCTACAATTTGCACAAGCTCATCGAAATTGGACAATAGAAGATTGGAAAAACGTTGCCTGGTCTGATGACATTCAGATGGTAGGGTCAGAACTTGGCGTCAACAACATGAAAGCATGGATCCATCCTGCCTTGTATCAACGGTTCAGGCTGGTGGTGGTGGTGTAATGGTGTGGGGAATATTTTCTTTGCACTCTTTGGGCCCCTTGGTACCAATTGAGCATTGTTGCAACGCCACAGCCTACCTGAGTATTGTTGCTGACCATGTCCATCCCTTTATGACCACAATGTACCCAACTTCTGATGGCTACTTTCAGCAGGATAATGCGCCATGTCATAAAGCTGGAATCATCTCAGACTGGTTTCTTGAACATGACAATGAGTTCACTGTACTCAAATGGCCTCCACAGTCACCAGATCTCAATCCAATAGAGTATCTATTCAATAGAATCTATGCCACAAAGAATTGAGGCAGTTCTGAAAGCAAAAGGGGGTCCAACCCGTTACTAGCATGGTGTACCTAATAAAGTGGCCGGTGAGTGTATAATATAACTAGTAACTATATATTCATTCATCAGTAGTGGTTCTTATTGAGGCTCAGATGAACTTTGCACTTTGATCATTTGAAGACAGTCTGGCCTTTACATTTTGGTCATTTACAGCTTTGCTGCTCCCTTTCAACCACTGACCAGTGACCCACAGCATCTGAATCACCTCCTGTGTTGGAATAGCCTTAGCTGGACCTCCATGTTTCTTCTTTTGAAACTCACTTTAACAAACCAGCATTGGGGGTAGAATGTATATTCTATCTCTGCTGCAGGGGGAATTTAATGGGAATTCACAACAACAGACGTTAGGGGGTTAATTGTCCATATTTAAACAAAAAACAATAAAAAAAAACCTCCTCCCCTACTGGAGCTGCCACCTTATCAAGGTGGAGGGGTTTGCGTGTTCCCCTCCCCATGGGCAGCACAAAGACAAGGGATCATGGATCAGTTTGCAGCGGCTCTCTAGGACCAGGGTTTGCATACCCCTGATCTAGAACTAGTCGGGCTCACCTTCAGAGCCCACAGTATGAGCTGCTGATACTTATGTTAATACTTATGTCTGCTAAATCTTACACTGTACCATTATGTCCAAAATATAGTAAAAAACAAGTCAAATCCCAAACGAATGAACAAATTGTTTTCAGTCATGTTTTTAATTTGAAAGGATGAGTATTCCACACCAGAAATTCTGTTCTTCTTGTTTTCCTAAAAGTAAAAAGAAAAAAGAAGAAAAGAAAGAAGAGGATATTTCTTTTTTCGAAAAATTTATTTAGAGTTTTGAACAAATAAAATAATATAAAGCATATTTTTCACATTTTGATTCAGGATATAAAATGCAGTGTTCCCATTGCCTTGGAATTAAAATTATTATAAGGAATATGGCTTTATTCATGTTTTTAAAGATACTGCTATTATAACAGACAACTATACTTGCATTGTCAAGTTTCACTGAATTATTGACAAGTTTAGTCAGTTTGTCTTTTGATTTTAACTTTGCAAAACTTTCATCATGTTTATGTCATTATTGAGTGTAGATTGATAAAGTGAAAAATGAATTTAAATGATTTTATCATTAGGCTGCAACATAGGTTAAAACGTGGAAGTGTGAACACCTTCTGAACACTAGAGTGTAGGTATAGTTTAAATGATTATTTAAATTCAGTGAAGTGTTTTAATAAAGGAACAGTCAACTGGAGCAACGACACTTTTTACAATGCACACAATGCAGAACAAACATTTTTCACATTTGTATTGAACACAAACAATGTGAAATTTTGATTCTAAGTCAGTTATTACAGATCACATGATACATGTAATAAATGTGTGATATAGATATGCTGCATATCACAACTCAACAAATCTTTAAACAAGCATCTGGGTTTTTAAAAGTTTTTGAAATGTGCGACGCTGCCAAAAACACAGCCATGTTTGACAATTCATCACATGTAAAAAACATGTTGTAGAGTTAATTCACGTCACTGACACACATACAACTGTGGTTCTGACCTGATATTTAACCTAATTTAGGCTCAGTCTATACTGAATTGAACTGGAACCAATAAATAAATGAAGGTAAATGGCTGCACGAATTAAACGTATGTAATATATGTGCAGCTGATACAAACCTCTTCTGATATTATTAATTATAAATAAAAAGAAAAAAATGAAAAATGTCTGTTTTATTTTTTAAGTGAGTTAAAGTCACCTTCTGGTGGAACTAAGTCTAATATTATCACACTGTTCCTGTTTTATTTGACTTCTTCTAACAGAAAATCAATCAGTGAATAACTTGTCCTGATGTTTACTGTTGTTGTTGTTGTTGGATTTTTTTTCTCACACATGTGCATCCCACAGCCAGGTCATAGGGACACTTGCACCAGTCTTTGTGGCCGATCCTCTGGTAGACTGAGATCTGGAGGAAGATGGGCTTAGCGATCATGTGCTCCACGGTGCAGTCCTTGCAGGTGGCGTGGAGGATGTTCTGGGGTTGTCGGTCTTCTGTGACATTATACCTGAAAGGCACAAGGAAACAGGCTTTAGAAGCAGCTGGGAGCTGGACGAGAGTCATTCAGGGAAAACGGGGCTGGTTGGTTCAGCCTCTGAGAGTCAGAAGCTTTTATCAGACAAAGTGAAGGAAGCTGCACATTTTATTTCCTACAGAGTCTCTGAGAAATATACATAAATTACTATGATTTGATACAGATTTCCCTGCAATTCTAACTGTATTCTGAGTCTTGTCCTGACTGACAAATCTCCACAAATATCCTCAGTATTGTGATGAAATTTGGTTCAAACATTCATGGTCCCAACAGGATGAAGTGTGGATTGTTTGGTGATGTCCTGGTCTCCAGAGGAAAAAAGCTCAGTATCTTTTTAACAACAGATAAGTTTTAAAAGTCTGATAGAGAAAATGTTCATTTAGTAGCATTAACACTTTATCTCACAGTCTGATGCTATTAAATGGACCTTGGCTTTTACATTCTCTCCATCAACTATTGTTTCCAAAGGTCAAGAATGACATCACTTGTGCTGCTTCTTCAATAATTGTTCTGTCCCTGTCCAACCAAACCAAACCCTCTGATATACGTTTTATTCCCTAAGTCCAACAGAACATCCTGTTTCCAGCTGTTATTAGCTCATACAGCAAATGGTTTGAATAAAACGTTTAAAACTCACTTCAGGTCCCAGGGAGCAACTGAAGATTTCTGAAGGTCTGACACATGGTGTTGGAAGTCTGGGAGGAATAATTTGTCGGTAGATTCACAGTGGCGAGGACAGACAGGACTGCTGCATACAGTCCCCATCAGTCCCAGCAAAACCTGACAACACACACACACACACACATACACACACACACACACACACACACACACACACACACACACACACACACACACACACACACACACACACACACAGATTTCAACACAATTTAAAACCAGAAACATCCTGAGATCTGCAATGTGACCTGCTCTACTAGGTACTGATAGTCCACATGTGTCACTACTCACCAGAGAAGCAGAGAAGTTCATGCTGAGCAGAAAGTGAAGCAGCAATAAAGGTGCTGAGAGCAGACTGACAGCTAAACGTGTTGTGTTGTGAGTTGGATCCTCCTTCCAGGAGCTGTTGCTGATCCTCCTGTCAGCTCCTGTATTTATCAGATGTCACTGCAGTGATGAAACACACATTTGCATCAGAGGGAAACACCAGAGGTGTGGCACTGCTGGCTGGACTGAGCCAACTTACAATCATTCTTTTAGTAGTTTTCATCCACAGACACAAACCAGACAAAGAGACTGGCAGACATGTTGCTACTAAACCATGTCTTCCTGTGAAGGAGAAAGCGAGACTTTCCCTGTTCTGCTCATGTTCAAACCTGCTTTCATTCAACCTGACAACTAAATAACAACAAAACGTGAGGAGACTCCGGATCTGTTCAGACCTGCAAAGACACTATATTTAGAAAAAGGTTTCTGATTCCCTTGTAGAGTAAAGACGTAGTGAAACTGCTTTAAGGTTTTATTGTTCTTTATTTTTTTGTATTTTTTGTACTGATGTCCCTTGTTGTTGATCTGTTTTGTTCCTGGAGTCCTGCCCTGTGTTTTCCCACTCAGACACCAGGTTTGGGAGCACTGAAGCATTGTGCACCTTTAAGAGGATGTCCCTAGACTGTCAAGAATAGTCGTATGGTAAAATGGTCACTAGGCTGGTTCAACATTAAGGTTTCATCTATGTGGTGTCGTAATATAATATATAATATAATATTGCATTATATTATTATATAACAAGCACAAAGCTTCATAAAAAAGAACAATTTAATGCAATGTCAAATATGCACATGCTCCCATTTTATTTCCCAATTTAATCTAAATTAAAACAACTGTTATTAATAATTCATGGAGAAGGAATAGGATGAGGTAAATTTGGAAAAAAGATCTAATTGAAAATGTAAATTAAATTATTCTGTCGTCTTTTCTTTTAACAGGTTGTCTTTCTTCTTCCATTTGTGTATTATTTCTTGTTTTTGCTTATTTGCTTATGTAACATTTATATATAATATTATATAAACTTACTAAATAACAAAGCCTTTACTATACATCTTCTGCAAACTACTAATAGACATATGGCGCTGTGCATCTTGAACGAGCCTTTTCTCTCATGATGTCATCAACATATTGGACAGTATTATAAATTATGATATCAATTAACTGGAGAGCCCAATTCATTTATTTATTTTTAAAAAATCAGGATCTTCATTTGTCCCGTGTGGTCAGGTTCACTTTTCCCACCACTACCACAGCCATGGGTCTGATGCTGTCCTGGTGAAACCTGCAATGGATCCTGTCACCTCCACATACACCACGATGCAATATATTTGTTATTTATTAATTATTTCCACCCTGTTCACATCATCTATTGCAGCCTGTCCCTCCTGGAAGAAGGATCATCCTGTTTCTCTTTCAGAAGTTACTTCCATTTTCGTTCATGCTGTTGTATGCACTGGGATTGACTCCAGCAGACCATGTGACCCTAATGAGGTATAAGGTTTAGAACAGGGGAGTTAAAGTCAGTTTCATCCTGGACCACATCAGTGTTCTGGTTTCCCTCAAAGGGCCAATTATAAAGATCATATATAGGTATCTAAATATTATTATATATATGTTATTATATTAGATAATTGCCTCTCCACTCATAATAGTGCTGGTGACAATTTGCTAAGATTTTTAAACAGAATTTAAAATCTGCTGATGCAGAAATAATGTTATATTTGTTGATAGCGTCTAATTATTAAAATGCTGCAGCAAAACATGTAAAATCATCACAGATATCTAGAGACTCATACCAGAATATGCTGATAACCACTATTAACTATTTTATTTATTTAATGGATTTTTCAAAGATTAGAATCTATGGTTTTGTGTTGCTATGCTAAATATTAAAGAATAGAAAGTACAAGAAAGTAATGACAGATGTACTTCAACAAAGGAAAATAAGGAAAAATGGAAACTTTCCTGTTTTTAAACAACCTTCGTGACCAATTGACAAAAGATTTCTACTGTGCGGTTGGAACAAAAACCTGCACCCACAGTAGATCTCCAGGACCAGGTTTGGAGACCCCTGGTATAGGGGGGGTATAGAAAATAACTGACTGAATTTTTTCCATACAGACACTCAGTACTGTACAGTTCTGAAAAACAATAACTAATATAAAATAATTGATCAATTAATCAATCTTTATTTATAAAGCATTTTTCATACATGAAAAAAAATCTCTTTCTCTCTCTCTCTCTCTCTCTCTCTCTCTCACACACACACACACACACACACACACACACACACACACACACACACACACACACACACACACACACACACACACACACACATACGCACTGGAGAACGTCCATGGCCTAGGACAGAACACCAACACCAACAACCAAACCATGAGCAGCAGAGGACCACCACTAAACCACAGATCCCCCACCCTCTCCAGCCGGTGACCCCATGAGAAGCAGCATCCTAACCTGGTGGATAACAGCCTCCAGCACAGAGGACAAACACTGAGGAAACACTGGATAGATAGAATAAAAAAAATAAATACAAATAAATAAAATCAATAAGTCAAATAAGAACATTAAATGAATGTTTACTAAAAAACCCGGAATAAAAATATGCAATAAAAGAATGTAATAAAATAACAAATGGGATAGAAGCTAGATTAAGTATAAGAGTATGAATAAATCATAAAATAATAAAAAAATAAAATAACTACAAATATAAATAAATAAGATAGAATAGAGTAAGATACAATAAGATAACTAAGTCAGTAAGTTATTAAGGTTAAAGGGTAAAGTTAATTATTGGTTAAAAGCTAAATTTAATAGATGGGTCTTGATCTTGTTTTTAAAAATATTAACAGTCTCTGTGGTCCTCAGGTCCTTGGGCTGTTCCACAGAAAACTGGAAGGATGCCTCCCTGTATGTTCCTGTTCTTACTCTGGGAATAGATCAAATAGATAAAGATAAAAGATATAGATAAAGATCAAATAGATAAAAGGTGTTGGAGGACCTGAGGGTCTGTGCAGGTTCATATGGTAAAAGCAGTTCAGAAAGATAAGAAGGCGCAAGACCCCTAAGACATTTAAAAACCATTAAGAGAACCTTAAAATCCATCCTGAAACACACAGGAAGCCAATGCAGTGAATTTAAACCTGGTGTAATACAGTATGTTCCTGCCTTCTGGTCCTTGTCAGCACACATGCTGCAGAGTTGTGTAATAGTTGTAGACTTGTGATGTTGTTTTTAGGAAGACCAGAAAGCAGGACACTGCAATAATTAATATGACTGTTAATAAAAGCATCAGCATTTCTGTGTTTGTCTGAGAGAGAACGGGCGACTCTGGCTATATTCTTCAAATGATAAAATCCTGTCTTTGCGACAGATCTAATGTGAGGCATTAAGTTGAGCTCAGATTAAAAAATAACACCCAGATTTTTTACTTGATTGGATGGTTTTAGAGACAATGTCTGCAGTTTTGATAATAGTTTCACTCTCTGGGCCTCAGGGCCAATGATTAAAACTTCAGTTTAGTCCTGATTGATCGGTAGGAAATTTTCTGTCATCCAGGATTTGATGTATAAAATACAGTCAAAAAGGGTATCAAGTGGCCCTGTGTCATCAGGAGACATGGACATATACAGCTGTGTATCATCAGCATAGCTATGAACATTAATGCCATGTCTCTTGATGACACTGCCAAGTGGGAGCATATATAAATTAAAAAGAATTGATCCTAAAATTGATCCTTGGGGCACACCACATTTTATTTCATGTATTCTTGAGGAGCATGTGTTAGAATAATGTATATAAATTTATCTCTTATTTTCTTTAATACTGTTTGTGTGTTACTAACTTTTATTCTTAGTGTGATAGTCATTCTTTCTGCAGGGTCTGTGAGCAGAGACGTTTACGTGGGAAGCAGCCTGAGGATGTGGAATGTCTTTGTTATATGACTTTTATCTATGATTTTAGCCAGATGCAGCCAATAGGTCAAGGAGACCAATAAATTGTATTCTGTAAACATTACTTATCAGGCTGCAGCATGTGTGTGTGTTGCCCCCTCCCTTGAGATGCTGCAGCCTCATGTAACTAGGGAGTCCTAAATAAAAGTAAGGGGACGGCAGAGGGAGCTCAGAGCGGGTTAGAGATTGTACCTGAGTGCACCTCTCTCCGTTCTCCTTGCAAGTAAAAATTTAACTCTTGTCTTCTCCTTTTTGTGTCTGTGTATTTGATGTTCTAGGTGATCTAAACCTGACATTAATTTGGTCCTTCGAGCCGGATGCCAATAGACCTGAGGATTCCAGCAGGTGAGAGGGACACCGGGAAGACCGTGGCCACGGCAGGTTGTTTAGAAACAGCCCATTAGATCCTTTCCAGGACCGGCCTCCAAATCACTAGCTGGGATCCAACGGTTGACGGTACTCCGAGAAAGGAGAAGACAACGGTGGTGAGTTGAGTTTTGGTTAAAAAAAAAAAAAAAAAAAAAAAAAAGAGTGAATGACTGTGATAGGATGCCGGAGTCCTGCTGAAATAGGCTTAAATTCCGTGGATATATGCGCAGCAGTGTTGGGGTAGTTACTATAAAAAAAAAGTAACTAGTTACAAGTTACTGGTTACTTGTGAAATTTGTAAGTATGTTACTTTACTAGTTAATCCGTTACTTTGTAACTCGTTACCTCCAACACTGGACAGGATGCCGGAGTCCTGCTGAAATAGGCTTAAATTCCGTAGTTGTAAGCGCAGAAAAAAAAAACCCCTGAAAATACTAGTCACTAGCAGGTAACGAGGGACGGCGGAGTCCGACAAAGTCCGCGTAGAGGATGGCGGAGTCCTGTGTACACTTAAATTCCGTGTATGAGAGATAGGCCTTAAAAGTAAGTGTGTGAGAGAGAGTGAGAGTGTGAATGGGAATAAAATACCACTAGGTATTTTATTTCATACCAAAACAGTAGGACTGTAAGCAGTAAACTGTTGTGGAAGCAGAGGCAAGAATTCTCCACCCTCCCCCACTGAGGGTGGAAGTGAGAATTACCACATCAGGAGGATAATTTACTGCTCTACTGATAAAAAAAAACCCAGTTTTTAGAACACAGTAGGTGTTGATAAACTGGACTAAATGGGTTCGAGCAAATTAAAACCCAAAGACACACTGCAATGTAAAGATTGGAAGGTTATTGAAAGACAGGATCCTAAAAAAGTTAAAACCTTAGACAGATGGGGTAGGGAAGGGGATTAGGCCCCCCAAACCTAGTCCTCAACAGGCGGCGGTGGGACTGCAAAGTTCCGAGGGCACGTTAAAGACCTGGTATAGTGCTGGGGAGAGGACTGAAGGCCCCCGTGTCTAATGAAGTGTGAATGGACACACTACCGTGGTACCGTCTAGTCGGCGTGTTTGTCGCATGTAGGTATGTGGGCAACACGTAGTACGTGGGTGACAGCCCACACCTAGCAGAGAGCCTCAGTCACCTGTGCCCAAGGAAAAGGGGCAGGTGGGCTGTGGTTCGTCTGTGAACAGGCAAGGTGGGTGAAAACGGTCAAAGTTTCCGTACCCATAGCCAAGTGGGACGGGGAGTAGACCGTCGGTTCGCAACCGGGTGGCTGATAACCACCACGGGGTCCTGTTACATGGACTGCGGATCGCTATCGACTGGGTCACCTACCGGTTGGGTCGCAGAGGGCATTAAGACCATGTTGATGGCCGCCGCGCTCGGCTCAATGTACAGTCAAGCCACTACAAGCCAAAACCAAAACCGAATGAGGAAATAGGCGAGTAGTGCTTTTGTGATCAGTGTTTTTGAAAAGAAAACACTGGGAAGCAAAAGGAGAAGGTCTCTCGATCCAGGGGAGCCTGGGCAGAGGATCTCTACGGAAAGGGATCCAGCCTGGAGCTACGCCCCAGGAGGGGGAAGCTCAAAGGGTCTAAGTGACTCAATTTTGACCAAAATGACCCCCAAGTGGTTAAAAAATGCTATTAGGTGCTGGGCAGTGACTCTTTTCTTTGTACTAAATTTCTTGTTCATATGGTACTCATGGGAAGCACTAAAGACATACAAAAGTGAGACTAATTACGTAAAAAGAACCACCAATTTATGGAACCATGGATGGAATGGTGTTCCATGGATAGTGTCATGGACATATAATCACTCCCTCACTTTAACAGTGTCCCCAAATGCTACCACTTCTGTAGATATCCCTATGACTGCGTTAAAAGGTTTTCGTAATAGGGTACAGGTTTCAGGTAGAGACTGGGTGAATTATTGGTATTATCTGACTGGACAGGTTGTACGACTAGATTGGGACACATATATTACGATCCAGGATGGACAATACTGGCCACCTGGTAGTAGCGTAGAGGCACAGTTTTTTAAAGATAAGATATCCTTTAGCCATCCCAGGGACAAAATCAAAATCATTTTCTCCCTCCCTGATGGACAAATACGACCCCCAAATGCTACTCTGTTTAACACATCATGTTGGGGGCTGCTGTTGTGGGCCTGGTCACGGGGACCCGACCCATACTTTCCTGTCCTTATATGTGTAATCAGCACCATGACCCCGTCTGAACAACCTAAAATGAACAAATACACAAAAGAAGCTGGTGTGAAAGCTGTCAGTGTGATGTCTGATGACCCTGATGGCTGGTTTCAAGTAACAACAGGGGTTTCCGGGGTAAATAATAATTGGCTATTAATGATAGAAGCAGCAGCCAACATGACCAGGGCTGACTGTGTTGTGTGTATGGGACTAAGACCCATTTTACAGGTAATTCCCGCCATAATTCCTGAGCAATGCGCAATAGAAGTCATGAACAATACCAATCCTAACATAAGCTGTAGCTCGTGGGATGATGTCTTCCCAGTCACTGCTGCTGACAAAAAGAAACCGTTATTCTCTAAAAAGGTGGCACCAGGTAATTTCACCTGTATAAATATGACAGGAAGTGGACAAAAATTAGGAAACCTTTCTCACACTTTATGCAAACACATGGTTATAGTAACTGGTAAATTCAGCCCGATAGTTAGAGCTGATGTGTGGTGGTGGTGTGGAGACAACAGACTATTTGATAGACTGCCTAGCAATGTTACAGGGACTTGTGCTCTAATTACATTGATGTTACCAGTATCAATATATCAGATGTCATCTGATAGCATTGTTGAATTAGTAAATAAAGCAGATTTTCCAATCTTATATCAATCAAAGCGATCCACTCATGGTCATGATCCAACTTACATTGATGCAATTGGAGTACCACGCGGTGTTCCTGATGAGTATAAATTAGCTGATCAAGTAGCAGCAGGATTTGAATCCACTATTTGTTGGTGGTGTACAATTAATAAAAACGTAGATCGTATCAATTAAATCCACTATAATGTACAGAGACTGGGAAATTGGACACAGAGTGGGTTTGAGGCATAATCAGTTATCAGCAACCTCCCTTATGGCGTTTCAGAACAGAATATCCGTCGACATGCTGTTGGCAGAGAAGGGAGGGGTTTGTGCAATGTTTGGGGAACAATGCTGTACATTTATCCCTAATAACACAGCCGCTGATGGGAGCCTCACCAAAGCTATAGAGGGACTTAGGGTTCTCAATAGCAAAATGAAGGAGCACTCTGGAGTGGACACCTCTATGTGGGAGTCATGGAGGGGTGTATTTGGCAAGTATAAGGCCTTAGTGGCCTCATTCCTGGTCTCCATTGCTGTTTTTGCAGCAATATTGACATTATGTGCACCTCTCTCCGTTCTCCTTGCAAGTAAAAATTTAACTCTTGTCTTCTCCTTTTTGTGTCTGTGTATTTGATGTTCTAGGTGATCTAAACCTGACAGCATGTATCCAAACTATCTGTGAGATAAGAAGTGAACCACTTAAAAACAGTACCAGAGGCCAACCAGGTGTCTGATTATATTTAACAGAATAATGTGATCTACTGGATTAAATTAGTCTGTTTAACAGAATAATGTGATCTACTGTATTAAAGCAGCGCTTAGGTCCAGTAGAACAAGGACTGAAAGCTTGTTGTGTCCAAACTGCACCTGAGATCATTAACAACTTTTAGACATTTTTTTCTAAAATTTTACTTAAAACTGGGTGGTACAGGGGTTAGCGCTGTTGCCTCACAGCAAGAAGGTCGCAGGTTCAAGACCTCCTTGGTCCTGGGTCTGGGACCTTTCTGTGTGGAGTTTGCATGTTCTCCCCGTGTCTGTGTGGGTTTTCACCGGGTACTGCATCCACAGTCCAAAAACACAGCGAGGTTAATTGGTGACTCTAAATTGCCCGTGTGGGTGACCATCTTGGGTGTATCTTGCACTGGGATTGGCTCCAGCTGCGACCCTCTGTGACCCTAATGATGGTTAAGTAGGTACAGAAGATGAATGACTGACTGGTAGGTTGGATACTGGTCTGTAATTATTAAGAATACTGGGGTCCAAATTATTTTTCTTCAGAAGAAGCCTCACTATATCTGTTTTAAAAGCTGCAGGGAAGACGCTGTCTAAAGAGAACAATTCAGAATGTTTAAAATCTCAACTTTGAAGAGCCCATAAAATGTGATATTGGGTTCGGGTCTAAAAAGGCAGGTTGTTGGTTTAACTTGGGAACCAAACATTTCAGCATCAACCAGGATAGATATAACCTAACATCAATCATCTATTATATATATATATATATATATATATATATATATATATATATATATATATATATATATATATATATATATATATATATATATATATATTGAAAAGGCTGAATCTGAATCTGCATCATTTGCTGCACCTATAGTATCAGTTGAAATAAATTAATTTTCAGTAGATTAATCATACCCACATGTTTCCCACAGGCAGTGAGTCACTGGTTTCTCTATTTCTTCATACCTTCTTCATACATTCATACCCACTTCATCTTCCTCCAAGACTCAGAATGTTGCTCAGAAAGTGTTTCGATGAAACCAAACAACACAGAAGGAAATAATTGTTATGTAATATCAGGGATTTCCTTGGGAGAACCTCAGACACTTTGTTGTATTTTCATTATTCAAAGAGCAAAAAGGTCAGTGGATCGAGTAAATAGAATAAATACAAGAAAGGAACCATGGTGACCTCACACACAAACAGTATGGAAAGTAGATCACACACTGCTGCTATATTATCTGGTTCTTTATTAACATGCTGGGCTGTATCTGTAATTATAATGTGTAGAGACAGGGAATCCCTACACACACACACACACACACACACACACGGAAAACAGGCCTTGGAACTTTATTACTGTTTAGTCATTTAAATGTTATTTGGTCTTTGAGTCACAGGAAACATGGATCAGTTTCAACTTTCACTGCAGGATGTTGCTCACAAAAATAATAATGATATATCAGTCAATTATCATTACAAATACCAGCTGTTAGCTGTTTTAATTAACCAAGGACATACCTGTTCAGTTTTGGGGCATAGCCCACTGCAGTTGCAATAATAATGAGGTCACATACTGTGGATTCACTTTTCACCACTTCGTACCGAAACTCTTTACCTGAATCATTTGTACATCAGACCTGAGGTGATGTCATCCTTATATTAAATAAAAAGGACTCACACTTTTTAAATAAATGCTCCAACAGAGCAGAAAATGCTGACTAACTGTCCCACTGATGGCCATGATGAATCAGATGAAGCTGTAAGTCACAAACAGAGATTGATTTATAAATCCTCACAGCTGCTGAAGTTTTAAATTAAACTTTGATTCATTGTGCCAGTGAAGTTTTGGAAAGGTCACGGTGAAAACAATTTTGGAACTTTAGTTTTCAAGATATTAGGACCTTCATTTCACTTCAGATCTTCCCTTCTAGTGCTATATGGTTGTAATATTGCTATTAATAAAATGAATCTGTATAAAAGACCCAACATCAATTAAATAAATGATTGTCCTCAATTTCACAGAAAAAGTGAAACTGTACACTGTGAATACTGTAAATCAGGTTAGCATTAGGCATTTATCACTCAGCCTTTAACCTGCAGTGTGTATAGACTGGAGTAATTCACCTCTCTGATAACAGATCCTGGTTAGATCCCTGATATGTGGGTGGCACATTTAAAGCCATTAAGAAAACCATTAAGGTTCTTTTAATGGTTTTAAATGTCTTAGGGGTCTTGGGCCTTCTTATCCTTCTGAACTGCTTTTACTATACGAACCCTCGCCGACCCTCAGGTCCTCCGACAACTTTTATCTATTTGATCTATTTGATCTATCTCCAGAGTAAGAACTTCCATTTTTATGTGGAACAGCCTGAGGACCTGAGGATCATAGAGACTGTTAATATTTTTAAAAACAGGATCAAGACCCATCTATAAAATTTAGCTTTTAACCAATATTTTATTATTATATGTTTTATGATTTATTCATACTCTTATATTTGATCTAGCTTCTATCCCATTTGTTATTTTATTACATTCCTTTATTGCATATTTTTATTTAAGGTTTTGTATTAAACATTCCTTTATGTTTTATATGTGCATTTTCGATTTTAATGTTGTCATTTGACTTATTCGTTTTATTTTTTGAACCCATCTATCCAGTGTTTCCTCAGTGTTTGTCCTCTGTGCTGGAGGCTGTTATCCACCAGGCTGGGATGCTGCTCCTCATGGGGTCACCGGCTGGAGAGGGTGGGTGGTTCTGGATTGATTCTAAAGATTGATTGATAGATATTGATGGTTGAGAAGTACCAATGGTTGAAACAACATATGGAACAGATGTGGAAGGTCAAAGCGAGTGTGATCCCCGTGGTAGTAGGAGCATTCGGTGCTGTGGTTCCATCAGATCCCAGGAACAACATCTGAAGCCTCAGTCCAGAAGAGTCAGTCCTAGGAACAGCTGAGATACTGAAGAACTCCAATGTCTCTAGTAGAGGACCTGAACTGAGAATAACACACAGATACCACCCTGGAGAGAAGGAGATTTTTTTATGTTTTTTTATACCTTTATTGATAGCAGTGGAGATGGATTGGAGCTGAGGACTGTGGCCTTTCTACATTTCCAGCTCTCTACTCACTGCACACTGCACCACTTGCATTTTCCAGAGGTAAGTTTGCTACCAGCCAATTTGCATATTCTTTATACCCATTTCTCAGTATTACAAACCACAAAATTAATTAGTGAATAACAAATCCTTGGAATAGGGGTGACGTTTCCCTGCTGACAATTTGAAAAAGAGGATCGCTGAGCCAAAATGAGTATTCATATTGTACAGTCAACTGTTTCATTATAATTAATATGTTTTGGTAGGAAATGACCAGCAGTACAGTGTAAGTCTGGTGTTACATCCTGCCCCAAAGACCTACGTCCCAGAAAAGGGAAGACCAAGCAGATAGAGAGATAAAGTTTAACTCAATTTATTAAAGATGATGCGTTCTCAACAAAGAATTAAATAAATGTGTGTGGGAGAGAAATAAAAAGCGTGTGCGAATGTGAAGGATATGGGGAGTAAAGAAAAGTGTATAACAGGTGCAGGAGGAGGAAAAGATTCTTTTAAACAGTCGTGGGTGATGACGCGCAGCACAATCAGCGCAAACCATGCTGCACCTGCTGCACCTGCAACCCCCATACCAGTGGCAGAGTCTCCTTCTCAATAGTAGAATAATTCAATTGATGACAGTTAAACTTTCTATAGAAGTAACACACCGGCCTTTCCACCCCTTGCTTGTCGTTCTGCAGGAGTATGGCTCCATGTGGCTAGCGTCGACCTGCATCTGAAAGGGTTGGTTAGAGCGAGAGGCCATCAAAACTGGGGCAGATGTTAGCAGCGTACTTTATGTTAATAAAAGCAGCCTGGGAGGTCACGGTCCATTCAAACTTAACATGGACCTTTAATAAATCCGTAAGGGGAGCTACCACTGTGGAGAAGTTGGGGCAGAAGCTACGATAGTAACCTACCATTCCAAAAAACCACGGCAGCTCAGGCTTGGTGGTTGGAACAGGGAAATTATCAATCGCAACCACCTTGGCATGGATAGGTTTCACTTGGCCTTGCCCTACGACCTTCCCCAAGTATCCAACAGCTGGGCCAGCTGGGAGTATAAACCTGGATGATACCTCCTGAGCACGAGGTGACAAAGGGACCTGGTAATACGCTTTTAAGAGTTCAAACTTTCTAACAAACTGGGCTGCTCCTACATGGTCAACATAGTCCTCGACTCTAGGGAGTGGAAAGAATCTGATTTAGTGTTGTTTAGTTTGCGATAATCAGTACAAAACCTATAGGTTCCATCTGGCTGACTAATATGCATGGTGAGGCCCAACTTGAGTATAAGGGTTTGCCAGCCCGTTGTCCAGCAGATACTTCACCTCCTCTTCTAGGTGTCGCTGTTTGTCAGGTGACATTCTGTAGAACCGTTGTCTGATTGGCTCTGCATCACCAACATCAATATCATGTTCAATTAAGTGTGTGCATGAGGGTGTATCTGCAAACAAAGAGGGAAAGTCAGGCAACAATTCAGACGCCCGATCTGCTGCCAAATGCCACACAACCACGAAAACCATTGACATAATCAAGAAGGTTCACAGGAGACTCTGGGCATTTCAACTCGCTATGCAACACTGCTAAGGGCCCCCAAACTCTATGGCCAAACACTAAATCATTTGGAGAAAGTCCTGTGCTCACGGGCAGCCAACATAAGCCAAGGCAATCCTTCTTCACAGTCCCGGTTAAGCTCTACACCAGCGGTTCCCAAACTTTTTTAGCCGCACACCCCCATCTATATCCCAACCTGGTTGACACACCCCCTATTTCCCACACCTTCCAAAAAACACAAACTTAAGGCAGCATGTTTAATTCTGCTCAACCAGAACACATCATCTAATGATCACATTAACAAAAGAGCATCTGAATTAAATTGAAATGTAAGAAAGTTTTAAAATAATACAGCACAGTAAAATGTATATCAGGAGATGACAGGCTTAGCAGCAGGAAATGTGTTGGAGGAAACAGGATATTTAAACCATGGAAACACTAGTCTGATGATACAGGACGGGATATTATGTTATAGCTGCTGTTTGGTTGATGTTTTTGAATCAATGATCATTCATCATCTTGTTAAAAGAATGTGACACTGAGGAGATTTCACACGGTCCTCATTTAGTCACTTTAAACAGACTAGAGTTGGTTTCCTTTGATAGTTCCACTCACTCCAGCTCATAGAACTGGTCCAAACAAACAAACTCTGGTCCGCTTGAAAATAGAGGGTCTCAGTTCGTATCAAGTGAATACTGATCTGGTTCTATACAGTGTGAATGAACCAAACACAGGGCCAAATGTACATTTTATATTTACAAGGTATTTATATTTCAGAACTAGCATCCACTGGTGTTCACTTTCTCTCTGAGCGTCTCAGCCTCAGCTGATAGAATACAGTCCTCACTGTTGAGCCGAACATCAGGAGTTTTTTTTAATGATATATCATGTCTACTTTATATAAACAACTCAACATCTCACCAGTGTGGTGTCTCTGCTTCAAGCACATCTCCACAAATCTGCGGAAAGCGCGACTCCAGTGAATGGACTCGACTTTCGTGTGTCACCTGATGCAGGAATAACGATGCACCAAAAAATAAAAAATACAAAGTGGTAAACCGTCATGTCTAAACAGAGAGAAGTCGTATAACCGGATGTTGAATATCCATTTAATGTGACAAATAAAACGTTTATTTAGACGTCTTTATTGTGTTAGAAAATCCCACTTTGAAGTCAAGGAGTTTAAATAGTAAGCAACTGGACTTTTTCTTTAATCTTGAAGATGTTTCACCTTTAATCCGGAAGGCTTCTTCAGTTCTAGCCTGATGATGGAAACCAGGAGCTATATCTCTGGATTATAGAGGGTGGAGCTGTAGACCACACCCCTCATCCCATAACAAAGGGTCACATAGGTCACCCTTCAAGGTGTGAATTGGGATGAGAGGTTCCGCGCATGTGCGGGTTGTTCTCCCCGTGACTGAGAGGGATTTATTGTTTTTCTAATCCAGCTAAAAAGTGGAAACTCGGCATCTGTGTTTTGTGGTCATTTTTTTGGCAAGTTACCACTTATTTTTGGAGGAATACGAAGAAGAAACAATTATTTGCCCCATAATTACTTCTGTTTTACAACACCTCCTCTTCTTCGTATTTGCAGTCGTCTTTGCTCACATAAAAGTGGAGTTAGTTTCTTTTATTTTTTCTTTCTTTTTCTTTTTTGCAGCGCTGTTTCTTTTTGTTTGCAGCATTGAGGGTTTCTGGCCACTTAGCACTACCTCTGCGCTAAACAGTTGTCTCATTCACTGTCTCATTCAAAGGCTGACAGCTTTGGAGCACCAGGACTATACCGGCAACGTGACCGTGCCCACGGTGCCCAGCACCAGCCTGAATACATGTATAAACCATGGACATAATCATTACTACACTGATGCTTCACTTTCAGTTGCTCAAGTACTTCAGCCTAGGCCAATAGAAGTACTTCATAAGCTGGTCGGAGGTTTTCCTAACCCCCAAATGCCCCGCTATATCCCCATGAGCAGTCTTCAAAACCACTTCTCTAAACTTAGCTGGACTATCTGAAACACTGGATCCTCCACCCTTTATTGTTGTGGGCAGACCATTTACGTACCAACAGCCCATCCTGCATGAAGTAACCTCTTGCTGCACTGCACAACTCTTCAAGTGGCAGGACCCCATCAAACAGCTGCTTTAAAGTGTCATCTTCCTTTTGAGCTGCAACCGCATCACTATTGAGAGTTGAGAAGGTAGATTAGGTAGAACAACGGGTTTTAACTCTGTCCGAGACACATCAGCATCACGGCTCATAGCCTGCATCACGGCACAAGCTGTGAAGACAGACAAGTTTTCATCAGATTCATAGTTTGAGATAAAGGGGGTACTGTTAACAATTACTGGAGGTGGTACATCCTGCCAGATATGCTCCCCTGCTAAGTTGTTCCCCAAGAGGAGATGAATGATCCCTACAGGTAAAGAGGGGCGGTCAGCAATGTTCACCTCCCCCTGCACCAGATCAGACAGCAAATTAATCCTGTGCAGAGGAACAGAGAGAACCTGCAACCTGATCCCCTGTACTAAGACATTATTCCCAGTGTTGGTTTCAGTTGAAAAGGGCAAGACAGATTTTAAAATAAAAGATGCAGATGCCCCTGTGTCTCTGAGTATTTTAATGGGCACCTGCCCACTAATGAGACCAAAAAGGAAAGGAGAGTAGCCATTACCATCTGCTTCAGTTGGAAAAACCCCATGACTGCTCTCACCAGTTTCAGAGGGGTTCAGGACTGATTGCTGGGGTGAATTCGTCATGACACTTGGTTTACCATCCTGCTGGGGAAACACAATTATAGAAAATAGGCCTACTCTGGGCTCAGACACTGCCAGACTAACCCCCTTAATGGAATCATTCCCATTTCTCAGGACAGTCTTTCTTCCAATGCCCCTTATCTAAACAGTAATGGCACACATTTCCCTTGCTCGGAACAGCTTACTCCTTAAAGAGATGCTGCCCCTAATTATGGATAATATCTTAGATATAATTAATATGTCACTAATAACTGGATACATGGGGCAGGCTTTTAAACATGCAGTTATTAAACTGCTCTTGAAGAAAAACACTCTTGAGCCAGATATTTTAGTAAACTACAGGCCAATTTCAAATCTACCCTTCCTTTCAAAAGTTCTTGAAAGAGTGGTAGTTAAACAGCTATGTCAGCACTTACCGGACAATAGTTTATTTGAAGATTTTCAGTCCGGTTTTCGGGCCCATCGCAGCACTGAAACAGCACTAGTCAAGGTCACTAATGACTTGTTGTTGGCTGCTGATGATGGACTGGACTCAATCCTGGTCCTGCTGGATCTAAGTGCTGCTTTTGATACAGTCGACCATAGCATCTTACTGCAGAGATCGGAACGTGACATAGGCATTAGAGGATCCACCCTCTCCTGGTTTCAATCCTATTTATCTAATAGGTACCAGTTTGTTAGCGTTAACCAGCAATTGTCATATTCAAGAGTCACTTATGGTGTCCCACAAGGGTCATTCCTTGGGCCAATTTTGTTTACTCTATATATGCTGCCCTTGGGTAATATTATTAGAAAACATGGCATTAATTTCCACTACTATGCAGATATACTTATTAATTAAACCCGATCAAATGAGGCTAGTACATAATCTTAGCACCTGTGTTAGAGACATAAAGATCTAGATGTCCGTTAATTATCTGTTACTCAACCCTGATAAAACAGAAGTTATTATATTAGGCCCTAAAAGTGTTAGAGAGTCCCTATCTGAGCAGATAGTCACTCTGGATAATGTGAGGATAGCCTCCAGCACCACAGTTAAAAACCTAGGAATTTTATTTGAGCCAGACTTAATATTCAAAGCTCATATTAATCAAGCCTGTAGAACACTGCGCATATCGAGAGGACGCTGGCATGATTGTTGCCGCTTTTCGCATCCCGCATCTCGTTTCTCTTATCTCCGATCTAGCCTCTCCTCTATCTCAAACTGCATCTGTTTCAAGCTGTTTTTGTTCCACCTTGCCTACACTTCAGCTGTCGGGTAATAAAATCGATGCGACGCGTGCCTGGACTACTCTGCCCCCACACACAAAAACTGTGGATTGCCTACCTCCTCGCATTCGGCGTACTGGATACTTCCGACCTCTCCGCCGACCTTCACCACTCCACCAGAGGACTGTCAACTCGTACGTCAGCCCACATCTTGCACTGCTGCTCCTTCCCCTGGGTGTAGCATTGGTTAGCAAGCCAAGCTAGCCGGCTAGGTGCCTGTGATCGCTCGGTGCTCCTGTGTCACCATGGCGCTGATAAAATACACCA
The DNA here is from genome assembly GCA_030544235.1 of Lepturacanthus savala. Taxonomy (NCBI): domain Eukaryota; kingdom Metazoa; phylum Chordata; class Actinopteri; order Scombriformes; family Trichiuridae; genus Lepturacanthus; species Lepturacanthus savala. The sequence continues at coordinate 29,930,535 of CM060480.1, forward strand.
TAGGCGAACTCCGAAAACTCAACTCTGTCTTTCTGACAGACAGTTTACCTTCAGCTACCAGTCTTAACCATTCCACTTCCACATCACGTTCATATCTAATTTTCTCAAGTTCAAATTCACACTGAGTATCTCTCTCTTTCTGTTCCACTTCACGCTGTGCTTCTCTTTCTTTATGTTCGGCCTCCCTTTCTCTCTGCTGTATTTCAATTAACTGTTTTTGTTGCTCAAAGGACAGGCTGCATGTCGCCTCCTTTACCAGAACTGTTGGCTTCCCTCCCTGCTCTAAATCTTCCATGGCTGTAGACACAGGTGATGGCAGAATACTTCGAACAACTAACTCTGTGGCTTGTAACTCGTCCAACTTCCTCACTTTGGGTAACCCCAGATCAAAACATAAATGCTGGCAAACTTGACACAACTGGTCTCTGGTTAACTTATTCAAAAGCTCCACTGACGGAGCAGCAAAGAAATCATAAAAAATAGCCATACAATTACATTTAAATCTCTCTTTTTTTCTTTTGTAACTACAAATAGTCCTACCCTACCCCCACCCCGAGGACACAGATCTTTACTACACAATATCAGCGGAACCCCCGACACTGCATTAGAGCAGGACATCCACGACAGTGTAATAATAAACCATGCAGTTTTTGGCAAGCTCCACCAAGTTAATGATTAAACATCATCACTTGAGCTTATGAACACACGCAGACCCACACTTACCGCTTAGGCACCGCCGCTTCTTCTGTCTGCCTTACAAACATGCGCAGACACAGGTAAACAATATTTTCTCCTCGTCTCCTGCACCCACAACAAAAATCTGTTAAAAATAACATCAAATCTTTATCTGCTTGCATCATCCCAATAAACTTCAACTGTAATGTAAATTTTGACTTACCAGATACAGCACTTTCCAAATCAGTCCATAACATCAAAGGACCTGACTGGCGAAACCCTTAATTACTTCAATTAATAGTCGGCGAGAAACACTGATCCCGGATGAGCCCCCAATTCTGTTAAGTCCTGCCCCCAAGACCTACATCCCAGAAAAGGGAAGGCCAAGCATCGAAGATAACGTTTAACTCAGTTTATTAAAGATGGTGCGTTTTCATCAAAGAATTAAATAAATGTGTGTGGGAGAGAAATAACAAGTGTGTGCAAATGTGAAGGATATGGGGAGTAAAGAAAAGTGTATCACAGGTGCAGGATGAGGAGGAGATAGTGGCGGCCGTCTGCTTCTCAATTCAGTCTTCTTTTAAACAGTCGCACAATCAGCGCGAACCACGCTGCACCTGCTGAGACCGCAAATAAGACATCCGGCAGTGGAGCCCCATTGGTCCGTAACACTGGGAAAAGGGGAAAAGTAGGACATAACTGTATAGGATTTACACTCTAAGATACAGCCTAGTTATACTGTAAAAATAGTGGTGGAAGTGACAGAGAGTTACTCTGTAATTTGGTGTAAAGAAAGACATAATTATGTGATGTGCTGTATAAAATCAAGGCTGTTTGAGGTATTGTCAACATGTAGATTAAAATCACCAGTTATCAAAACCCTGTTGTAGGTGTGTATGATTAATAGAACCTCTGAGAACTCACTGATAAATGAGGTAGAGTGTTGGTGTGGTCTGTGACACAAAGAGTCACTCAGTTAAAAACAAAGGCATGGTGCTCAAAAGATGTAACTGTTAAAAGAAGTAACCTGTTCCCCTCTGGGTCTATTTATCAGTCTACCTCTCTAAAATGACATGTCCAGACTTAATGCAGTAGATCTCCACAACTACAGGGAACAACTACCAAATGATCTTGGGTTTAAATGAAGCTAACACCTGTGAGATAGTTGTATCAGTGACAGAATCAATTTAAAATGTACAGTGCTGAAGTACATCCATCCATAAAGCAAAGAAGTGAAAAAAATCCATCTAATTAGGTTGAAAACCAGCTGAAAATCATGGGTAAGTAGCCCAATTTATCTATAGAGCAGTAAAGTAAAGTCTGATAAGTAACTGCACAAAATGTTCGAATTACAATGTGAACAGGTTAAGCGTTTCCTTTATCAGTGACACAGTGCCGCCTCCTCCTTTTCCTTGTGAAAAATTACAAAATTTAAATTAGGTGGACAGGCCTCGGTGAGAATAACTGGAGCATCGGTGCCAAACCATGTCTCAGTTAGTAAAGGAATGGCAAAGTTGCAAAGAACGTCAGTCACAGACGACTGCCTACGACAAGAAAAACGATTCTAAGCCAAGTTACTGCAGTAAATATTCTCTAATTTGTTAGAAAATGAGGTTAACCCCTAGCCATACATGGAAAAAATACTGTGACACTGTATAATTTTGAAAAATACTTTGGTATCAATTTTTGGTCAAACCACTCAGCTCTAGGCCACTGGCTTGTGCAGCTGTAGACTGTAGGTGCTAGCCTAAGAATCCTCATTTTATGAGTATCTCTGCTGTGGGATACTAGAAATAAAAGGTCACTAGAGTGCAAGCTTGAGCATTGTAGCCATTATAGCAATAATAATAATAACAATAAACACAATAACTCAGTTCTACTTGAAGGTGCCTTCTCTGCTCTGAAGGAAGGTGAAATAAATAAACAGGACATTAAACATAACGGATAACGGACACTCACGGTCTCTTGATAAATAGTCTAATGATAGTAATAATTATTACTGACTGGTGATTAAATGGCTATTAAATATCCCATTCTGTATTTCTCTAGCAGGTCAGGCACCTTTTTGTAATGGTTGGTAATATTCCTGCTTGGTAGATATGGAAACTTTTGGGGAGATTTGTGTGTTGGGGGCTTGAGCCGCTCATTTTTGGGGGATCTATCCCCTCGATCCAAAATATCCCTGTAGCCCAACCACCAAAGACTGTCAACTTCACATTTTAGAATCAGTTTTGCCCAATAAATATATCATTTGTGTGTGTGTGTTGTCAGGATTTGCTGGCACTGATGTATGCAGCAGTCGTCTGTCCTTGCCATTGTGAAGAGATCTTCAGGTGAATGATTATCTGTCACATTTTGAACAGGGTGATATGTTCGGGTCATTGTTAGACATGATTAGAAGGGATTCTTTTCTTCATTTGTTGTTTTTCTTAATCATGATTTTCCAAATTGACCATTCCACAAATCATAAAAGGTAGGTCAAAATATACTTCATAAAGGATGAAAATGGCCCCAGCTCAGGGTGTGATTCTCTTATCTCAAGGAGCGGTGCTGCAGCTGCTTGTTGATGTTGGTGCAGCTGGAGACTCTGAGAGCACTGAAATCTTTGACTTCAGGTTTATAATGTTCCATTTATATTTATAATGTTCGATGTATGAATGATAATACGTGTCAATAAACAAACCGTAACTAGGGCGACTGTGGTTTATGATAACATAGGTTGTTTCCGGACAATAATGACCTTATTGGTCATTGTAATATTTAAATGAGATATTATGACATGAATCTCTGATGTCATCATGATTCAAATATTATTTACTGTGAAGAATTACATAGTCATTGTACGAAGCATTAACATAAACATGCTTTCTCCCTTCATACATTCCTCATTTACTACATCGTCATTTTTCATGTTGCAGATGTAACAGTCAAACACAGTGTTTTCTTTGTTTGTTTGGCTTTGAGTCCACAATGTAAATAAGAAAATGTCAGGACAGGAGTTTCCTCTGATCTGGGAATTCCACTGATCTGAAGCCAGTAGTTCAGACAGAGCCTGAGTCATATGTTGGCTGATGCTGATGGTGGTGATGAGACTGTCTGTTTTTGACAATGCTGCATTCAGTCCAGTCTATTTCTTCTATGAATTCATCAAGCTGCACCAGACAGGAAGTCTGGTGCAAGTCAGTCTCAATTTCAGCATTTATTCTCATTTAAATGGTTTTATACAGTAATGTGTGTGTGTGTGTGTGTGTGTGTGTGTGTGTGTGTGTGTGTGTGTGTGTGTGTGTATTCTAGAAAGGAGGTTCAACAAACTCTGAGTTTGTCCTTCAACTCTGAGTAAATGGGATAATAAACTCTAAGTATCTGGTTCGCAAATTTTTGTCGTGTCGGAAAAATTCACACCGGACAAAAATTCACGGCGGACAAAAATTCGCTCGACAGCACAATGTGATTATATGTTAAGTCAATGGAAAGACGCGAATTTTTGCGGTGCGATGCAATATTTAACTTTTCAGGTGAATTTGCAGGATAATGTACCTCGACAACCAATCAGCGTTCAGATTCGCTCCACGTCCCCATGACAACGAGAAATTCACTTATCACCAGTCTTTTACTTTTCAACGGACTTGAAAGCCGCATCGTCCAGGCGGAGCTCCGGTAGGCAGCGTTGAAACCAGCCAAGCTCTGTGCACCTCCAGAGGGTATCATGTACCCAGAAATGACGGCGGAGCTTCGTAATTTCAGAGCTGAACAACGCAGTGACAGTGGAGATCTCACACATGGATGATGAGAGGAAAAACAAAACAGGCGGGGATGCGATGACGCCATATGGTGAATTTTCGCAACAAATTAGCGCAACAAAATCGCAACCATCGCATGAAAAAAATCATGTCAGTTGAGTCCGGTGTGAACACCCCTTAACAGTAACACTGCAGCAGCTGTAAGTTAGAATGGACTATAGCAGCAAGTTATAGAATATAGGAGGAATAGGAAGAGGAATAAAACCCAACAGCAACTAAACATGAAATATAAAAACATAATTCATAAAGGTAACGAATATTTAACCAGACTATGATTGAACCTCACTTTGATTTAATTGATATCGGCTCTTAAACAAGTAAATATTCAGTATGAAGTAAATATTAATTCTGTGGTTACATCAAATAGTAATTTAAACCTCTAACAAACTAAATGTAGATGTAACTCGTCACCTCATTTAATTCACCACTTTAACACTTAATGCAGTGTTTACACATTTTTATTTTATATGTATTAAAGTAATTTTAATTGTGACACTGTGAGCATAATCACTCAATAACGTAATAATTTAAAATCTAAATAACATCTGAGTTCTGCCTCAGCTGACAGAAAGAAGGCACTACGACTACTTTTTAATTAATAAATAAAAAAATATTTATTAATAAAGCTGTATTTTTTAAGTTGAGTTTGTTGCTCATGATTGACAGCACTAATATATATATATATATATATATATATATTATATATAAAATTAATCTAATTAATTAGAGGATTTTGTAATTAATTAATCGAATTAATCACATTTTAATGTCATATCTGCTAAAGGTCTCCTGATAAAGAATTTGAATTCTAGGATATTAATAAATTGTAGTGCATGACTAATCAATTGAACACAGTAAGAAGAGAAGATCTGAAATCCAATGTTTTATTGGTGAACTGTGCTTCATGAATTAAATCCAAAAGTAAAGGTCCAGACATTAAACCAGTTAGACCAAGTGCATTATTCAGAAATGTAAAACAAATACAAGTCAGTTAAATAAATAAAATTCTGAAATAAAATAAAGAAGTCACTTAAGCTCAATATAGCAATTCAAAAATGAATAATAGAAGTATATTTTGCGCTGCATTGTGCCAACATAGTTTTGCTCTGTGAGAGCAAACACGTGTGGTTTGAACCAATCAGAATTAGCGATGCTGATAACGTAAACACGTGTCCATCAGCCAACCAGAAACGCATTTGTTTAGCTCGGCTGACACCTCCTCAACGCCAATGGTACCACCAGTTTACAGACAGGTATCCTGTACTGGACTAAGATCCCCATCAGCAGTTTAAACAGCTTGGCAGTTGGTGGTTAGGTAGAAGGCGTCCTGCACTGTTCCAGTGACAACTCCATTGACTTCATCTAGCAAAGACAGGTAAAGTTCCTTTAATAGCTGATGACCTATGCTTGATTTGACGAATGGTTCGCAGCTAAGGGCATCAGCAACAGTGTTCTTACACCCTGGAACATATTTCAGGTCAAAGTCATATGCCGCTAGCCTTGCGACCCATCTCTGCTCACAATCGTTAGAATGTAGGTCAAAGGGTTGTTATCAGACCACGCAGTGAAATGTCTCCCTTTAAGCCAATGGGAAAACTTCGCATATCGCCCAAAGCAAGGAATTCAAGTAGGTAGTTAGGTACCTAGTTCAGCTAGGTAGTTCAGCTGGTATTTAGACAGTGTCTTGCTAGCGAAGGCGACTGGTCTGGCAAATTTCTCGCCAGGTTGGAGCTGAGAAAGGACAGCTCCAATCCTATCAAAAGCATCCACGGCAAGGATGAAGGGCCTCTCAAAATTGGGATGAGCCAGGGTCACACTATGGTCATTTTTCAGGGTGTCAAAAGCATCCTGACATTCAGAAGTCCAATCATCTGTTGAGAGCTTAACTTGACCTGAGCACATTTTCTCAGAGTGATTTTCCCCAGTCTTTTGTTCTGAGAGCAGCTTGAAAAGGGGCCTTGCTTTAGCGGAACAATCTTCAATGAAATGTTGATAATACAACACCATCCCCCAAAAACGACCAAAGCTTCTTCTGCGAAGGAGTGACACCGTCGCTTTCCATCAGGTCAGACACCTGTACAGGGATAATAGCTTCAACCTTTCCAGGGTCTGTCTGTACATCTGAACCAGAGATGACATGCCCAAGTAACTTCACAGTTCTTCGCAAAAAGTGGCACTTTTTCGGCGCTAGCTTAAGGTTGTGGTTCTTCAAGCGAGAGAATGCCATTTCTAAGTGCTCAAGTGCTATCTGTTCAGTTGGCCCAAACACCATAAAGTCATCCAGGTTACATAAAAGACTGGTGAAATCTCATCTCTGAAAATAGAAAGCATTATGCGCATGAATGTAGCAGGACTGTTTGGTAGACCCTGTGGCATCCGGTTGTATTCATGCAGGCCAAATGGTGATGAGAAGGCTGTATATTTTTTGTGGTCCTCATGCAAAGGCACATTGTAAAAACCAGAGATTTGGTGGAAAAGAAGGTATTTCCCCCAAGAGCAGCGAGCGCATCAGCGTGGTGGGGCAGCGGTTGAGCATCCTTCAACGTCGTAAAATTTGTGCAGATGCGCAGATCACCATTTTTCTTCCACACAAGGACGAGGGGTGATGCATACTCACTGGATGACTTGTGAATAATGCCTTTCTCTTCCATTTCATTGAGAGCTGTTCTTAATTTCTCATAGTGGCTCATGGCACTCTGCGGTAGGGCAACCGGAACAGCCTCTCATCCACCAAATGTATCCTGTGCACGAAACCAGATGCCTCTCCACAGTCCATCTTGTGTCGTCAGAAGATTCTGGGTCTGCATCTTGCTTCAGTTGGTTCAACAACAACAGTACTGTACTGACATAGGTGCAGAAGCAGGAAGCTTTCCCCACACCAAATGTTTACTTTGTGGTTGCAAAGTCATACAGCGCTGCAACTTCAGTGTGCCAACCTTGTCAGGCACTGTAATGCCTCTCCACCTCTCTATGTTGGAAAGAAGGGAGAAGAAGTGGTGACAATTTTGTGACACTACTAGGTTCAGGCATAAGTCTCCAATAGCTGTCAGTTTTCCTCATTAAGCTAAGAACTTTCTTTATGGCGTTGCTGCCTAGTATCAGATCATCGTCTGTCGAGGTACCACATAGGAAGCCACCGTCAATCATCGCTTTCAATGAAACACCTGCTGCAGTGGCAGTATTGTAAAACAAACTGTCTGACTTTTGTATTCTGTGTGTGCCTTGAAATATGACAGTTTTACTTGGAGGCATGCACATGGCAAGATATTCAGGCCCTCAATTCTAAGAGGTTTCGATCTAGTTTGCCTGGAGGTATTAGCACGAGTTGGGGCAGACTTCTCCAGTAGAACCTTCTCCAACATGGTAATAACACATTCAAGAGCAGCCATGTCTGATGTCTTGGTAGGAGAGTCTTGTAGGAGAGTCACCCGAATCAGGCAGAGGTGCTGCAGTGTGAAGCATCTCAACTTTATTAACATATACATTCTCATTGGGCTTCCTACTCACAGTGTCACATATTTCCTCAGCTTGCTGCTCTGGTCTTATGTTCGCCCTGTTTATGTAATTCTTCATCAGGTCCTCCCATCCGTGAACATCCACAGCATCCGTGTCATCACCTTTGAACGTAGGAGGCTCTCTCACCTTCCTATGAGGCACCAGGTGGACTTGTGACAGGTCTAGGTTGTGTGTGGGCAAGCTAGTCGGTGCATTATGTACAACAGGGGAGTTAGGTTTAGGTGTACTATGCACTGGGCAACAATACTATCTGCCACTTGCTGGCCGACAAGTTTAATCATGTCACTCATCTGACTGACAACATCATGTGACGGTGGAATAGGATTTTGTGTAATTGTGGCAGAAACCTGTGTGCTAGGTGAATGTTCAGTGTGATGGTTCGGAGAAGGAACCCCATCTCTACTGAATGCAGAGGACGCACCTATACCCTGATCACCACCCACCATATGAACATCACCCCCTTGAACAGGACTGTCAAAATGCAACACCAACCCTCTGCCTCTACCAACACTCTGAGGGTGTACTAACATTGCCCTGTATGTAACTTGTTGTTAAATTACACTTGACAAAATCACATTAAACAGGTTAAAACAAAAAATATATATAAAGCACAAGAAAACTGGTTGTGAACAAAGTGAACCAGATCCACCTTGTACTGTTCAAAACACTGGCCACCTGAAGGCACAAAGTAGAAGTCATCTGATGAAGTGGTCCCGGGCCGGAGTGAAGACGAAGCTCCAAATCAACAAGTCATAGCACCAATGTGACGGATCACTTTTCCTGCGGAACACAGCTCCACTTTACCCAGACTTCATACAAGACAGGCGACAGTCAGGTGGACTATGATGGGATTTATTTCTCCAATACTGTGAACTGTGAACAGCAGAGGACAGCAAAGCGTGGGTAACCCAAGTCTGAACATGTGAAATGAAATCAAGCATTTAAGCTCGGTTAGCATGACAAAGCCTCTAAATGTTAAAATACAGACTACAAATAACGGTGGAGTAAAATAACAGTTAATATGAAACACAAGGGAAACATACACAGCAAATTAATAATTACAAACGCACAAAAACACTCTTATACACTTTATATTCATTTAGCTTAAAAATCCTCAATAACAGGATACAACATTTAAAAGGCCATAAGATGATACAAAGTATAACAATCTAATGTAATGTAAAATCTTAATATAATGTCATAATAATCATATCCAAATTGAGTTTGATATATCTTTATTTGATGGTTGACATTATTGGAACCATCTCTGAAAGCTAGGTGATATTTTGATACAGCAAGAGTGGGGATGATTGATGATTTCAACAGGTTTTTTCTTTATTTTGACAAAAAAAGGAGTGTGTATTGTCATTTAGTGACATCTAGACTACAAGGAATTATGTGCCTTTTTTCCCAATTGAAATGAGAGTGCAGTATTTCAGAACACACGGCTGGATTTATGAAAACAACTTGAAAACTTATTAAAAACAAAAAAGTACTGGCAATCCATATAAAATGTTGCATGAAGATCAAACACACTGCACTATTTAAACACTCATTTGTTCGCTTAATTTTCATATTCTTCTGCAAGAAAATTAGTTTGTCCACATTTTGTGCCAAGAGGCGAGACCTACTTGCAGTGATGATGTTTTTTACACGCGAGCGTCAAAAGCGGAACTAACCCTGCAATGCTCTACACGGTTAAGTTAGCGGGGTGACACCCAAACACTATAGATTCACAAGCAAAACTTGAACTTAAAACTGGTTTTGAGCCATTTATTCATCGTCTCTTATTTGCTTTTCATTAAGGCAGAGAAAAATCAATTAAAATCAGATTTTTTGTAAAAATAATCTGAGATTTAGTTTTTAGGCCATATCACCCAGCTCTGAGTTTAACATAACCTGACCCCTGGAATAAACCCCCCTTGTGGCACCGAACAAAACACAAAACATTTAAATTTTAGAAGTGGGATCTCCCCGAAAATTGAACCAAATTTGATCCTTGGTTAATTAAAACAGGTAACAGCTGGAATTTGTAATGATAATTGTTATTATTATTTTTGTGAGCAACATCCTGCAGTGAAAGTGGAAACTGATCCATGTGTTTCCTGTGACTCAAAGGTCAAACAACATTTAAATGACTAAACAGTAATAAAGTTCCAAGGCCTGTTTTCCATGTGTGTGTGTGTGTGTGTGTAGGGATTCCCTGTCTCTACACATTATAATTACAGATAGAGCCCAGCATGTTAATAAAGAACCAGATAATATAGCAGCAGTGTGGGATCTACTTTCCATACTGTTTGTGTGTGAGGTTACCATGGTTCCTCTCTTGTATTTATTCTATTTACTCAATCCACTGACTTTTTTGCTCTTTGAATAACGAAAAAACAACAAAGTTTCAGAGGTTCTCCCAAGGAAATCCCTGATATTACATAACAATGAATCAGAAAGAAAAATGCTCCTCTGCCAAAATCAGGATTTAATTTTCAGTTGGGATAGTATACACACCTTAGTGATTGCAATTTATTCATAAACAAAAAACAAAACAAAAACAGCAGTTATTTTCAGTTTCAGTTTACAAGGTAATCATAAATTCAAATTATCTTCTAAATATAGTGTCTTTGCAGGTCTGAACAGATCTGGAGTCTCCTCACGTTTTGTTGTTATTTAGTTGCCAGGTTGAATGTAAGCAGGTTTGAACATGAGTCAGTGAGCAGAACAGGGAAAGTCTCACTTTCTCCTTCACAGGAAGACATGGTTCAGTAACAACACGTCTGCCATGACACCAGAAATCCCTCTCAGCTCTATCAAGATACAACCTGGAATGAAGCAAAGGCCTGATAACAATAAATCCACTGGGAGCATTTTGTTTAGTCTCTTTGTCTGGTTTGTGTCTGTGGATGAAAACTACTAAAAGAATGATTGTAAGTTGGCTCAGTCCAGCCAGCAGTGCCACACCTCTGGTGTTTCCCTCTGATGCAAATGTGTGTTTCATCACTGCAGCGACATCTGATAAATACAGGAGCTGACAGGAGGATCAGCAACAGCTCCTGGACGGAGGATCCAACTCACAACACAACACGTTTAGCTGTCAGTCTGCTCTCAGCACCTTTATTGCTGCTTCACTTTCTGCTCAGCATGAACTTCTCTGCTTCTCTGGTGAGTAGTGACACATGTGGACTATCAGTACCTAGTAGAGCAGGTCACATTGCAGATCTCAGGATGTTTCCTGGTTTTAAATTGTGTTGAAATCTGTGTGTGTGTGTGTGTTGTCAGGTTTTGCTGGGACTGATGGGGACTGTATGCAGCAGTCCTGTCTGTCCTCGCCACTGTGAATCTACCAACAAATTATTCCTCCCAGACTTCCAACACCATGTGTCAGACCTTCAGAAATCTTCAGTTGCTCCCTGGGACCTGAAGTGAGTTTTTTTTTTAAGTTTTATTCAAACCATTTGCTGTATGAGCTAAAAACAGTTGGAAACAGGACATTCTGGTGGACTTAGGGAATAAAACGTATATCAGAGGGTTTGGTTTGGTTCGACAGGGACAGATCTGAATCTGGCCTCGGAGATGTTCTCAGATGCTGCAGGTTTTTGACACTGTTCTTTTTCTAATAAAATCAGTTTTACTATTTTTTCAAGAAATAACATTATTAATGCATTAATACATTATTAGTAATTATCTGTCACATTTTGAACAGGGTGATATGTTTGGATCCTTGTTAGAGGTGATTAGAAGGGCTTCTTTTTTTCATTTGTTGTTTTTCTTAATCATGATTTTCCAAATCGGCCATTTCACAAATCATAAAAGGTAGGTCAAAATATGGACAGGGACAGAACAATTATTGAAGAAGCAGCACAAGTGATGTCATTCTTGACCTTTGGAAACAATAGTTGATGGAGAGAATGTAAAAGCCAAGGTCCATTTAATAGCATCAGACTGTGAGATAAAGTGTTAATGCTACTAAATGAACATTTTCTCTATCAGACTTTTAAAACTTATCTGTTGTTAAAAAGATACTGAGCTTTTTTCCTCTGGAGACCAGGAGATCACCAAACAATCCACACTTCATCCTGTTGGGACCATGAATGTTTGAACCAAATTTCATCACAATACTGAGGATATTTGTGGAGATTTGTCAGTCAGGACAAGACTCAGAATACAGTTAGAATTGCAGGGAAATCTGTATCAAATCATAGTAATTGATGTATATTTCTCAGAGACTCTGTAGGAAATAAAATGTGCAGCTTCCTTCACTTTGTCTGATAAAAGCTTCTGATTCTCAGAGGCTGAACCAACCAGCCCCGTTTTCCCTGAATCACTCTCGTCCAGCTCCCAGCTGCTTCTAAAGCCTGTTTCCTTGTGCCTTTCAGGTATAATGTCACAGAAGACCGACAACCCCAGAACATCCTCCACGCCACCTGCAAGGACTGCACCGTGGAGCACATGATCGCTAAGCCCATCTTCCTACAGATCTCAGTCTACCAGAGGATCGGCCACAAAGACTGGTGCAAGTGTCCCTATGACCTGGCTGTGGGATGCACATGTGTGAGAAAAAAAATCCAACAACAACAACAACAGTAAACATCAGGACAAGTTATTCACTGATTGATTTTCTGTTAGAAGAAGTCAAATAAAACAGGAACAGTGTGATAATATTAGACTTAGTTTCACCAGAAGGTGACTTTAACTCACTTTAAAAATAAAACATAGACATTTTTCAATTTTTTCTTTTTATTTCTAATTAATAATATCAGAAGAGGTTTATATCAGCTGTACATATATTACATACGTTTAATTCGTGCAGCCATTTACCTTCTGACAGGACCTGACAGACCTCATTTATTTATTGGTTCCAGTTCAATTCAGTATAGACTGAGCCTAAATTAGGTTAAATATCAGGTCAGAACCACAGTTGTATGTGTGTCAGTGACGTGAATTAACTCTACAACATGTTTTTTACATGTGATGAATTGTCAAACCTGGCTGTGTTTTTGGCAGCGTCGCACATTTCATAAACTTTTAAAAACCCAGATGCTTGTTTAAAGATTTGTTGAGTTGTGATATGCAGCATATCTATATCACACATTTATTACATGTATCATGTGATCTGTAATAACTGACTTAGAATCAGAATTTCACATTGTTTGTGTTCAATACAAATGTGAAAAATGTTTGTTCTGCATTGTGTGCATTGTAAAAAGTGTCGTTGCTCCAGTTGACTGTTCCTTTATTAAAACACTTCACTGAATTTAAATAATCGTTTAAACTATACCTACACTCTAGTGTTCAGAAGGTGTTCACACTTCCACTTTTTAACTTATGTTGCAGCCTAATGATAAAATAATTTAAATTAATTTTTCACTTTATCAATCTAGGGCAACATGGTGGTGCAGGGGTTAGCACTGTTGCCTCACAGCAAGAAGGTCGCAGGTTCAAGACCTCCTTGGTCTGGGGTCTGGGACCTTTCTGTGTGGAGTTTGCATGTTCTCCCCGTGTCTGTGTGGGTTTTCACCGGGTACTCCGGCTTCCTCCCACAGTCCAAAAACATGCTCAGGTTAATTGGCGACTCTAAATTGCCCATAGGTGTGAGTGTGTGAGTGAATGGTGTGTGTGCCCCACGATTGGCTGGCGACCATCTGGGGTGTATCCCTGCCTCTCGCCGTAACGCGCTGGGATAGGCTCCAGCAGACCCCTGCGACCCTAATGAGGAATAAGCAGGTATAGAAAATGACTGACTGACTGACTTTATCAATCTACACTCAATAATGACATAAACATGAAGTTTTGAAAAGTTATTAAAAATGAAAAACAAACTGACTAAAATTGTAGATAAGTCACATAGAGCTGCAACAATTAGTCGATTAATTAATTAGTTGCTAAATATTGTGAAAAATGTATTTGAGTCATCTTCTCCTGGAGCTGCCACCTTATCGCGGTGGAGGGGTTTGCATGTTCCACTGATCCAGGAGCTATGTTGACGGGGCTTCCTGGCCCTGGTAGGGTCACATCATAGCATCAGGTCCTAGGTGAGGGACAAAGTGCAGCTCAGGGGCCTCGATGGGTCGCAACAGGAGTTGTCATCATTGGGCCTCGTGTGGTTGAACTGAAACAGTAGCGACTCCCCCAAAGGGGAGTGGGGAGAAGGACTCCGGGTGAATTGTGATGAAAAGACCAAGTATAAACTAGATACTGTTTATTAATGATGGACAGTGGTACATGGTACCAGAAAGAGATGATAGAGCTCAGTGACTGTACTTCCCCCAGCATTCTCACTCCTAGGGCAGCTTAGACTGAACTGTGGGTTTAGGTTTACTTCTAGCTACCCTGACCATAGGCCTTTCGGAACAGGAAGGTTTTCAGTCTAACCTTAAATGCACAAACTGTGTCGGCCTCTTTAATATCAGTTGGGAGTTGGTTCCATAAAACAGGGGCTTGGTAACTAAAGGCTCTAGCTCCTACTGTACTTTTATGGACCCGTGGAACTACCAGTAGACCTGCATTCTGAGAGTGAAGTGTTCTGTTTGGATGGTACGGGACCAGAGCATTTTTAAGATAAGAGGGGCCCATACCATTAATGGTATTATAAGTTAGAAGTAAGATTTTACATTTAATTCTAAACTCAACAGGAAGCCAATGAAGGGCTTGGAGTATGGGGCTGATGTGCTCTCTTCTATTAGTTCCTGTTAGTAAATGAGCTGCTGTGTTTTGAACCAACTGAAAACTTTTTAGGGAACTTTTAGGAAACGCTACTAATAGGGAGTTACAGTAATCTAGTCTAGATGTAACAAACGCATGGATTAGTTTTTCAGCGTCATTTTTAGACAGGATATTTCTAATTTTGGCTATGTTACACATGTGAAAGAAGGCTGTTCTACAGGCTTGATTAATATGAGCTTTGAATGACAAGTCTAGTGCAAATAAAACTCCTAGGTTTTTAACTGTGGTGCTGGAAGCTATCCTCACATTATCTAGAGTTACTAGTTGCTCAGATAGGGACCCTCTAACACTTTTAGGGCCTAATATAATAACTTCAGTTTTATCAGGGTTGAGTAACAGATAATTAATGGACATCTAGGTCTTTATGTCTCTAACACAGGCGCTTAGTTTATGTACTAGCCTCATCTGATCGGGTTTAATTGATAAGTATAGGTGCGTGTCATCTGCGTAGCAGTGGAAATAAATGCCATGTTTTCTAATAATATTACCCAAGGGTAGCATATATAAGGTAAACAAAATGGGCCCAAGGACTGACCCTTGTGGGACACCATAAGTGAATCTCGAATATAATGATGATTTCTGGTTAACAGTAACAAATTGGAACCTATTAGATAAATAGGATTTAAACTAGGAGAGGGTGGATCCTCTAATGCCTATGTCCCGTTCCAATCTCTGCAGTAAGATGCTATGGTCGATTGTATCAAAAGCAGCACTTAAATGGGAACCAGAGCGGTTTAATAACTGCAGCACGTATCCAATTATTAGGGACATATTAATTATATCTAAGATATTATCCATAATTAGGGGCAGCGTCTCTTTAAGGAGTTTAGCTGGAATTGGATCTAAAATAAACGTAGTTGACTTAGACGACATAATGATTTTAGTTATCTGGGCTGGATTTGCAGGGGTGAATTTATTCAGTAATATTGCAGGGTTTAAAGGGGCTTCTAAGCTTACAGCCTGAGCTTCTTCAGCGCTGATGTTAGGAAGGATTTGATCTATTTTATCTCTAATGGTTAAGATTTTATTATTAAAGAAATTTAAGAAGTCATCACAGCTGAGACTAACTGGAATAAATGGATCTACTGAGCTGTGACTGTTGGTCAGCCTGGCTACAGTACTGAACAGGAATCTGGGGTTATTCTTATTTTCTTCTATTAACAATGAATAATACCTAGTCTTTACCGTGCGCAGGGCCTGCTTATAAGCCAATAGACTGTTCTTCCAGGCCCTGAGGGAATGCTCTGTACTGGAGCGGTGCCATAGCTTGTCTAATTTACCCGTAGCTTTTTTAAGGGAATGTGTTTCAGTATTATACCAGGGAGATAATGACCTCGGTCTAACAGCTTTACATTTTAATGGGGCTACCAGGTCTAAAGTGCTATGGAGGGTGTGCATTATTTTTTCAACTAACTCATCACATGTGGCAGGACATATCTGAGACATATCTGAGCTGCTGTTATCATAATTATATGTGGAGGTGATTATAGGCCGAATTATCTCTATATATTTTAAAACTGAATGGTCACATAATGTCCTTTTCATTAGAGTTTTAACTACTGGTGAGGAATTATCATTGATTATAAGCTGAAAGGTAATTAAGAAGTGATCTGAAAGAACTGGGTTATGGGGGAGAACAACAAGGTCACTAATCTCAATCCCATAAATTAAAACCAGATCCAGGGTGTGCTTGTGACTGTGGGTTGGTTTATTTACATTCTGAATAAAGCCAATTCCATCTAGTATGCTGCTGAAAGCATTACTTAGAGAGTCACTATTGCCATCAACATGTATGTTAAAGTCTCCTACAATTACAATTTTGTCATAGCTTAACACTATACTGGACAGAAAGGTGGAGAATTCTGCTAAAAATACAGAATAGGGATTAGGAGGGTGATAAACAAATACAAATAGAGCTGTTTTTTTGTTCATCTGCCTAGAATCAGTCATTGATACTTTATGATTATTTTTGGGACTAACACCTAAACTAGAGTGAGAGATGACTGCAACTCGACCAGCGCTTCTAGCTGTATGAAAGTTAATATGACTGGATGGAGTGGATTCATTGAGACTCACATACTCATCCTGCTGGAGCCAAGTTTCTGTTAGTGCTAAAATATCTTAATTTATAATCACCGACCAAATCATTTACCAGCAGAGATTTAGATGCTATTGACCTAATGTTTAGGAGTCCACATTTTATAAGTTTATTGGAGGTTTCTTTGGTTTCATTTCTACAGGGAATTATTTTTATTAAATTGTCTGTTCTCTCTTATAGGCCTTCTAATGCTAGGTTTATTAAAGCTAGCTACACGGGGGATGGAGACAGTCTCTGTCTGCTTTCCTGAACCTGGGATATGTGACAGCTTAGGATGAGATGAGTGACTTACAGAGAAGTGTTTTACACTATAACTCTGCACCCAGGCCCCCATTCTATCGGGTCATTTGGGTAAACTAAGTCTTGGGGCCATATTTCTAGCTAGGACAGAGGCTCCTTCCCGAGGTAGATAGATGCCATCTCTCCGGATGAGCCCAGGCTTTCCCCAAAATGTGTGCCAATTATCAATAATAACAATATTGTTTTCAGGGCACCACCTAGCTAACCAGCAGTTAAAAGATGAGAAGCGGGAGTACATCTCATCACTGACCAGATTGGGCAGAGGTCCAGAGAATGCTACGGTGTCAGCCATTGATTTAGCGATTTTACACACCGATTCTACGTTTAATTTCAGAATCTCTGATTGTCCCCACCGGGCATCGTTACCAACTGCGTGGATCACGATGTGGCGGAATCTAGTCCTACTCTGCTTTAAGAGCCTAAGGTTGCCTTCGATGTCACCGACTCTGGCCCCTGGATAACACCTAACAGACGCCACTGGGTGCTTCACGTCTCTGACTATCGAACTTCCAATTATGAGTGTGTCTGGTTCAGACGATGTGGCACTGAGGGGATCAAACCTGTTACTGATGTGAAGCTGTTGGTGCACTACGTGTTTGCGCTTAGCACGTTTCCCCCGAACTGTCACAAACCCGTCGCTGCTCTTTCCTGGCTGTGCAGGACTCACTGGGGGGCTAACCATGCTAGCGCATCTACCGCTGCAGGCACGACCTGCGGTCCCTGCTGCTACCTGGCTAAAGATAGGCTTAGCCTCCAAAGTGCAGAGCCGTGCCTCTAACTCTGACACCCTGGCCTCCAGCCCTGACACCAAGCTACACTTTCTACAGCTACTCCTATCCTCAGTAAAGGAGGCTGGGAACTCACTGAACATACAGCACACGGAGCAGAACAGACAGGAGGGAGAGAGCAGAGGGCTAGCCATGACTGGGTAGAGCAAGGCTAGTAGCTAACGCTAGTAGAAAAGATGTGTTTAGTAAAAAAAACCCTTTTGCTTAACGTCAAACACTATCGCTTAGCTCCGCAAGCTTGGTGAGCCAACTGGAGTCTAATTCAGAAAATCACTAAGTGCTCTGAATTGTAATTCATTTATTGGGAGCCCTAAACGAGAGAGTGTCTGGTAACAACAGCAGGCGAACGTTACACACACCGGACGTGACGTCAGAGGAGCCTCTCACTCAATTGCTCAGTTTGGCCAGGCAGCCAGCTCCAGGAAGAGCCAACCCTAACCCTAAGGCGTGCACATGTGGACTCCCTTGGCTGCTGTCAGATTTGTGGCCACATGCAGGGATTAAAGCAAAAAAATTTGAGCCTGAACTTTTTTTTATGTGGTTCATAGGTGGGTGGTAATTTGTGGCCTAGACACATTCTCAGGCTCAAAATGATGCTGAATGATTGTAGATTAATGTAAAAGTGTCTGGTTGCAGATCTACAGGGGGTAGAGCTC
Organism: Lepturacanthus savala; assembly: GCA_030544235.1. Lineage (NCBI taxonomy): Eukaryota > Metazoa > Chordata > Actinopteri > Scombriformes > Trichiuridae > Lepturacanthus > Lepturacanthus savala. Next base: position 29,949,085 of record CM060480.1, read on the forward strand.
CATTATAATGGATATATGTCAACTAAACGATTTAGTGGTTAGTTAATGAGTTAGTTAGTAAGGTTAGAATTAAAACCAGACATCTTAATGTGCAGCCACAGATATTGATTTCATGACTGTTTGACATTTTGTGACAAAAAGAAATCGCAAAAAAATGTGATTTCTGTCTAATAAATCATACAAATGGACTTCTAAATAACAAGAAGCCAACATGAACACAGTGTACATTTATAGAGACCTGATGAATGAGTCTTAAAACTATTTTAAAAAGTTTTTGACTTTCTCATCTTGTCACTGACCTTTTCAACTCGATTACATGATTTTGGAGAAATGTTTAACACGCAAATCAAAATCATGATTAAAATTCATTTAATTCCACAGCCTTAATGCTGAATGATTCCAGATTCCATGTGGTGTGGATCTGATGTTAAAATGATCTCTTTTTATCCATCATCAGTCTCTACGGTTCACATGCTTGGGGAGTATGGGATTCCGTACTCCATGGGCTAACATGGGCTGTCCGGTTCCTGTACTCCTGGTGCCAGAGCTTGGTCCACATTGCCAGTAATAAGTCAGACTTGTTTTCAGTGGGAGTTGGACCCTTTGGCTGTTTTGCTTTCTTGCAATGTGACCTTCAGCTTTCACTGGAGCGGTTCACCGCTGGGTGTGAAGCGGCTGGGATGAAGAGGGGAAGATGAAGCGGGAGATTGACAGGTGGATCAGTGGAGCTTCTGGAGTAATGCAGGCCCTGCATTGGTCCATCATGGTGAAGACGAAGCTGAGCTGAAAGGTGAAGCTCTCCATTAACCATCAATCTACGTTCCTACCATCATCTATGGTCATGGGCTTTGGGTAGTGACCAAAAGAACAAGATCAGGAATACAAGTGACTGAAATGAGTTTCCTCCTCAGGGTGCTGGTCACCCTCAGAGAAAGGATGGGATGCTCAGTCATCAGGAGGAGTCAGAGTAGAACTGTTGCTCCTCCTCATCCAGACGAGCCAGATGAGGTATTTCAGATTCTAGTGAGGAGCCTCCTGGACCCTCCCTGGTGAGGGTTTCATAGTAAATCACTCCAGGAGGTGGCTCTGGGGAAGAGGACATGCTGGAGAGATGTCTCAGCTGGTCTGGCAACACCTTGGGGGTTCCCCTGAAGAGCTGGACGAAGTGGGAAAGGAAAGTCTGGACTGAAGCTGCTGCCCCTAACCAAAACTCCTGACCAAACCTCAGATAAACAGAAGAAGATGAAGATAAAGATTTGTGTCATTAAGAAGAAAATGCCCAAATTCTCTGGCTCCAGATTCTTAGATCTGATAGACTGGTTTCTTCAGTTTTTATGATACTAAACTGCAAGAAACTAGTTTGATAGTGGATTGATCTATTGATTATTGAAATGATGAATTTGTAGCCAGATGCAAAAAAAAACAAAACAATAACTGAATACAATAAAAGAGAAACTTTATTATCTTTGTTTATTTGTTATGCATCGTGCAAAGTGGGTTTTCCTAATTGCACTTGAATGCACCACTCAGCGTGCATGGACCCACGTGGGGTACCTAGCTCTCACCAGCCAATCAGAGACCGCGCAGCTCACACCTAGTCTGTCGATTCCACTTGACTCGTCTTACCGACGAAATTCTCCTTGGTTCAGTCACTTGGCTCCAGACCTCCGCGACTTTGTTCTCCTTTTAAGCCAGGGGTCTCAAACTCGCGGCCCGCGGGCCAAATGCGGCCCGCCGGACGCTAGTTTGAGGCCCCCGCCTTGATATTAAAGTTTAATGTTAGTGCGGCCCGCGCAAGTTTAGTACGGTGGCCGTAATTGGGGGCAGATAATTGTTTCTCCAGTAGGTGCCGCTATATGACCATTATGGCCGGCAAGGATGATTGATGAAGAAGACTGGAGGTTCTGCGCATATGCGGGTTGTTCTCCCCGTGACTGAGAGGGATGTATCGTTTTTTTCTTATCCGGATAAAAAGTGGACACTCGGCATCTGTGTGTTGTGGTCATTTTCTTTGGCAAGTTACCACATATTTTTGGAGGAATACGAAGAAGAAACAATTATTTGCCCCCTAATTACTTCTGCTTTACAACACCTCCTCTTCTTCGCTCACATAAAAAAATAGAGGTGCAACACCAATAATAGTCCCGGTAATTCACTTCCGTTGTGTAGTTTTCTTTTATTTGCAGCGCTATTTCTTTTTGTTTGCAACGTTTCTTTTATTTGCAGTATGGAGGGTTCCCAGCCACCGTAGTTAGCACTACCTCCGTGCTAAATAGTTAGGTCTGTGTCATTGGAATGCCGACAGGTTCTGAGCACCCGGACTTTACCGGCAACGTGACTGTGCCCACGGTGCCCAGCACCGGCCTGAATACACGTGGAATCCAAGGATGTAAACAACCCGCCGCTGCTGCCTTCGCCAGTGCTGCTGAATACACATTTAAAGAGATAAACAACAAGCCGGTGTGGCTGTCACCGGAGCCGGGTGCTCCGAAGCACCAGACCTGACGTTACACGCGCGCAAGAACGGGGAAAATGAGTGCTAAGAGGCTAACATGGAGCTAACACTGTTACATACGCACACAAGCGAAGTTTTGTGTGTGCATTCGTGTTAGAGTTAGCTCCATGCTAGCCACTAGCCTAACTTTCCAAACTTTATTACTTTTTTTATTTAATTAACTTAATATTAAACTGCCACCACAAACAACACTGTGTTTCCATGGTTAGGCGCAGGACCCTACCTACCAGCGGAAATGACGTTCTTTGTGCGTCAGCTGAACACTAAAACTGGCTGGAACTTCCAACGAGAAAAATGGAAAAAAAAACAATTCGTTGACGCTTACCGTCGTCCATGCTAACAACTATTTAACTGAGTTCAAAGCTACATAGAGGGTAATTTTGGTGCAGTTCTCTCAAATGAATAGGCCTATAGTGTGAGAGTAAACGAAGCAGACTACTTTGATACCTTTGAGCCACACTCTTATGTATACTGTTATGGTATTTGCACGTAGTTCTTATTTGGTTATGATGAATGGATATTTTGAATGTTAATGGTTACTCACCATAAATATGGTGCTCACATGAACATGTAACTGTACTTTAATGTTAGTTCTCATAAATGATATGTTTAAGACTGAAGGTTGTACAACCAAGATAGAAATTTGAGATTTGAATAGAGATAAAGATCCATGTCAGAGTTAGATGTAATGGTGTGCATCTTTTGACATTTGACATCCTTAATGATGCATCTGATAGTGGTCGGTGTTGAATGTGAATTGTGTGACCCTGTCTATAGGTCAGGTTTTGTTAGGACTGAATATTCTGTGGTCCAGGACCAGCATCCTGCCACAGCAGATGGCGAGCCAATACCCCTAAAGCGAGATCAACACAGAGGAGATATCCAAGGATACACTTACTCACACAATACTTACATTACAATCTTAACGATCCTGGGACTCAGGGGATTTGCACAAACTCTACAACAATAGACCTTAAACAATTTTTTTATTAAAGGGCCCCAACGGACAATTTTATTTTAAGTGTGCACACTCCTTTCTTATTTTCCATGATTTTGGTAATATTTTGGATGTTGTTCAACTAAACAAATGATTTGGTCTAACTGTTAAAGAATATAAGAGTGGCTACTCAACAGTTACCCTTGTGTCTGCTCATTATTGTTGCTCAATACAGTGGCTCCTCTTGAGTTTTAGTATCTTCTGATCCTGGTCCAAGCTTGATAACTATTCCAAGTCATTGTTATACTGTAATACATTTTAATATCATCTAAATTGGTTTATAAAATGTAAAGGCGTAAAGATGAAGATTCAACCTGTCTTTATTTGTCCCAAGCAATAGTCCACAACCCAAAGATGATCAGTTTACTATTATAGAAGACTAAAGAAACTACTAAATGGCAACTAAATGATTCATGATACTTCTATATGGTTTTGGTTCTGGTGCTGAACTGCAGATTTACAATGATGGCAAATAGTTAGATCACTCATCTAAAATGTAAAAAAAAAAAAAAAAAAGCTACAAGCTTTAGATATAATTAACAGTACTGTAGGCGTCAATCGTCTGCTATTGCTTTTTAAATTATGTTAAGAGCGAGCGCGCTGGTGATTTCTTTGTTCTGCTTCATTTCCAAAATAAAGTTAGAGCTTCTGAAATGTGATTTTTAAACAGTTGTGATGTAGCTCAATGTTTATCTGGATGATGCAGCTTCATTCCCAACAATTTTCCTGTAAACCTGGACGACCCACGACGTGTCTGGAGATAAAAACTAATATTTAATGTAATGTGTTTGTACACACCCTCCCTACTGTACAACACCAAGGAGACTAGTCAGTGACTTCAGGTGTCATCTGCAGAGCCCTCATTGATATCTGTAATATTAATGTTCATATGATGCCAGCGTGCATGGAGACACACGGGCTCAATGGAGAGCTGCGCTCCAGCTGCTGCTGTGACAGGTGAGATTCGGACATGAATCTAACATGTTTCACACTAGCCTGAGTTACATTAATACGTGTACTAGACAAATACCACTGTACCGCATCATTAGCAAACGACCTCCTCCCCTTTCCGGTCGAAATCGTCCCACACAGAACTTTACTCCTTTTTGAGCTCTTCATCTTCGCTGTAAAGTGGGCTGTGATGGAAAGCACGTGATGGCACATGTTGCACCTGTCGAAACGCCCCCATCAGTTGATTGAATTACGTCGCTTAAAAACAAAATTGACCGTTAGTATTAATGGGTTAGTTACTGTTATCGGTAAACTGTTAAACGGTTAACCATGTGCATCCCTAGTTTTGAATTTATGTTAATCTAAATGATTTCAGTCTACAAATCATCATCATTGTTGGCCTCAAAAAATCAAATCATCTCTCAATGTAATTAACTCATCCCATGTCGAATGAAGGAGGCAAAAATGAAAGTTTGAGGTTGTAACAATTTTAATTTCCGGTCATGATCTCAAATCAAGAGCAAGAAAAGCCTTTCACAACACGAGGAGAAACAGACAGAGCATAATATCACAGATGATGTTTGTTTGCACCTTCAAAGGTAAACCAAACAAATAAAAAGCGGAAACCAAAACCTGGGATTTCCATAGCAATAAAAGCGATAAAAAATGTACAATGTTGAGAATCCTCTGGAGAACATACAGAATCATCACAGAAACACTAATACTTCACCTGCCACGTCATCACGGCTCCACTGGTACCACGACTTTCATCTACACACAGCCCCAAATTTTATAGTCAAGAGTTTTATCTACAATACTTAAAGACATAGAGTCTATTTCACTGATTCAAGACTTTACCTCAAGACTAACTGAGAACTGAGAGAGGCCTGAAGTCCCTGTCGGAGATGACGTGTGATTCATGGTTCATCAAACCAGCAAAAATTCAAATCTTCATCGCTCACTTCATTAATTTAGGAAAATTAGGACAATATTTTTAATCATACTGTAGATGCACTACTAGAAAGGGGCACAAGAGGTCAAATATCAAATTGGAGTTGTGTGTGTTAAGCATGTAAATGTGTGTGGAGGTTATACACTACCATTCAAAAGACAGTTTTGTGTTTTCCACTTAAAGTCACGCTTTTATTTACCACTATGAGTAGTAAAATGAATACAAAGTATAGTTAAGACATTGATAAGATTAGAAATAATCATTTGTATTTGAATTTGTATTTTTCCTCCAAACTTTGCTTTTGTCAAAGGAAGGTCAGTTTTCTAGCTTCTCTAACCAGCTAAACTTTTCCAGCTGTGCTAACACAATAGCATCAAGGGTTTTCTAATCATCCATTAATGTTCTGCTGCAATGATCAAACACATTGTACCATTAGAACACTGGAGTGACAGTTGCTGGAAATAGACCTCTATACACCCATGTAGATATTGATGCACCAAAAACAAGACATTTACAGCTAGAATAGTCATTCACGACATTATCAACTTATAGAGTGGATTTCTGATTAGTTTAAAGTTCTCTTCATTGGAAAAAAACACGCTTTTCTTTCAAAAAATGTATAAGTGACCCCAAACTTTTGAACGGCAGTGTACATGTAGCAAATTTCTCAAATATTAGATGGAAATTTAAGTCTTTACGATTTAAGTTCTATCTGGAATCTCTCATTTGTCCATTTGCGTTTGCAGCCATCTGCTGATATTTCAACTTCAGCACTTCCTGTCTGTTTCACGTTAAAGGTGCAGTGTGTAGTTTCTGGTGAAATCTAGTGGTGAAGTTGCAGATTGCAGCCAGCTGAGAAACCAAAGCTCATAATAGAATGTACGGCTGCAAAAAAAATGAAAAAAAAAAATATTCAAATGTCCATCTGTCCGCCTACTCCACGAGAATCAGTTTCCCACATAGAAAACAATCTTAGACAAAAAAAAACACCAATTCTCACTTTGATTGAATCAAATACTTATTGTCTATTATATTCCATGCCTAGTCTGATCCACTAAATCCTACACACTGTACCTTTAAAGAAGTTGCAGCCTTCACTACTAGACTTTTTATTTTGAAACCTAAGCAGAAATGATAACTTTCTTTCATGAACAGTTTCATAAAAACATGGAAAAGTAGATTGTGTCCCCTAATTACAGCCTTCATTTTATTTTGAAAGTGTAAAAACGTGTGTTTATACATTGTGTGGTTAGAGTCAATATTCATTCTATTCAGCTGGAGTAAAGGAGAAAGTGGAGGATGAAATTTAAAGAAAACGAATAACTTCATCTTTTCAAAACTTTTTGCACAACCCTTGAGTTGATAACTTCACTATTAATCCACATATTGAGCTTCTGCACATTTCTTGGTGTTTATCAGCAATTTTGCTTTACATGTCCACATTGGTCAGATTTCTGTTTGTAATAAATCCAGTCACAGGTTTGTTCATCACAGATCTCCACTGCTTTCTGAGGAATGTTGTTTTCTGTCTGACGACAGAAATCAACCTGTCACCGGTTTTCTATTGTGTCAAATTTTATTTAAAAATTTTTTCCTTTGTTTTTCTTCAGCAGGATTTTGGTTTATATAATAAATCTTAGAAAAGTCTGACAGGGTTTGTGGCCTCTTGGCTTTCCTCGAACCACAGAACCACATTCTCATCCACAATACTGCAACCGTGTTGTTTTTGGTAGTTCTTGTTTCAGAGCAAAAAAAGTTCACAAATGCCTGAGATACTACAAAGTAAGTTGTCTTTAAACTTCTCCAGGCACAATCATTACAAATACAATGATTTGTCAGGGGAAACAGAGAGGTGAAAATGTGATGGACATTTTCCAGGGTCAAGTCAAATCAGAAATTTATTGTAGATGGATGGTCTGGACTCAGATGGTCAACAGCTATGAGTCGAGAGCTAAAAATCTCTGTTCTACAACAAAATCTCTGTAGACAAAATCTAAAACTCAGGTGTGAAAGCATAGAGAGAAAAAAAAAGTTGGTCAGGGGAAAGAAGCAGGAAAATAGTCAATAACCAGCACAGAGCCTGCTCATGTTTGACAGATGTTAATGGGAATCAGGAACATTTTAAATCAATTAAAGTCAAAAGTAGTAAAAGATCAAACTTAGCTTTCTGAAAAACTGAAAGAATGCACAACCTGAAATAAAAATAGAAACTTTTGAATACTGTACACTGATTGGACGGTTCATATGTCTAAAAGCCATCCAACGTTCTAAAAAAGGCAGTTTTACATCTACAGAAAAACGCTGAAAACCCGTTTTTTTAAAAGACTAACGATGGAAATGGTTTGTTTTCTTCAACAGCACTGAGATATTTAATTAATGACTATTCAGTAATGTCTGTAAAATGTACATTATATTTACAGGAAAACCTAACGAGCTGCTTTGTGACAGATCAGGGTGATGCAGTAAAACCCTTCGTCTGTGGATCATTTTTATCTTCTGGTCTATTTACAGCGTTTCGCCTCAAATACACGAGACACAAATCTATAGATTAGCAGTTTACACAGCAAGTTTCCAATGTGACTTAGAATATCGCTATATACAATATTATCACAGGGGTGAAAACAAAAATGTAATAAAAAATTGAAATAAAAATTTTAATTACAACGACTGTAAGAGCCAATCAGGGATTAATTGACTAATGACAATAAATTAGTTATTAAAGATTAAAACCAATAATGATCATTCAAGTACAATTCATAATGCTTAAAATGTTTTAAAGTATTTGGTAAAGTATAAATATGTTTTTGGACTGTATTGGACATTAATTTTATTTTCAAGTTAAAACTAAGAGAAGACAGGTCTCTTCAATCAATGTTGTATATTAATTAATTTTTAATTATGGGGAGAAATGACATGAAACACATTTTCTTTATGATTAAGTTATTTTCTATTTAAAAGAACTGTTTCCACTGTTTTCTGGAAGTTTGTTCCAGATGTTTGTTGCATAAAAATTGAAAAGAACAATGTCATTGTGAAAAATATCCCATTTGGTGTAAATATCACAATATTTCGATATATCAAAAATCATTTGGAGCTTCTGTATTTACAGCAAAGCTGTAGTAAAATATCTGTGTAAACGCAGGGTTTTATGAAGCTGGTTTTGCAGCCGCTTCAGTTTTCATTCACTATAAAATATTAAGTGGCTGGTGGCAGCAGATTTAAGACAATAATGCAGTGTTTTGCTGCAAATCTGAGGCGTTTGTTTGTCTGTATGCAGCTATGACAAGTCAATGATTCTTTCTATAAGGACAAACTGTAAAACTAAACCTAATAATCACATTTTCACCTTTGTGTTTACGCCCTAGCTGATGTCTGAGCACAACGTGAAACGTGCGTGTTGAGGAGGAGGTCAGTATGTGTTGTGAGGATGGGTGGCAGTGCCGGGAATTCCTTGCTCCGCCGGCCGGCCGGCGACTGAAACTGGGATCCACACGGGATTGTCTCCACTGTTTTAGGTCGTCTGCGGGGGAACACACGGAACATAGGGATTAACACTAAAAACACAGGGATTAACACTCATAACGCAGGGATTAAGGGAATCAATTGAAATGTGTTTATAGATATAAATATTGGAGTCGTTCCATGTGCAGCCTACAGAAAGCTGCCGGTGGTCCATGGTACCTGTGCACTCTGCCTCTGCATCTTGTGAACGGAGCAGGACACAGAGTCTTCCTCCCCCGAACTCTCACGTTCCGACTCACGTTCCCGTTTTCCTGTGACTCCGCCTTTGTTGTGCAGGACGAGTCCTGAACACCCAGAAACAAAATCAGCTAACTAATCAGCATCTGAAACAACCTCAGTATGATGAGAGGAGACAACTGAGACTTTTTCTGGAAATAATGCTTTGATTTCTCCCTCTGGAATTTTACTTTGACCTGTTCTCCTCTAGGCCTATTTATCAGCCTACCTCTCTATAATGACATGTCCAGACTTAATGCAGTATATCTCCACAACTACAGGGGTTTTCTGAATGATCTTGGGTTTAAATAAAGCTAACACCTGTGAGATAGTTGTACCCCAGACACCAATCTATTTAGTCTGAAAACCAGCTGAAAATCATGTGTTAGTAGCTCAATTCATCTATGGAGCAGTAAAGTAAAGTCTGATAAATTATTGCACAAAATGTCAGAATTACAAGGTGAACCAGACCAGTTTTAGAGATTTTTTAGTCCAGGTGGACCTGATTTTGGCACATTTCATCACATTTGGCACACTGTCAAAGGGGTTATATAATAATACTATATAATGTCCTATATAATAATAATTACCTAAAAGTACAGTAATAATTATGGGTGTAAAGCTGGACGTGAGGAGCAGCACTCAAAGTGATATCTGAGACCCTATTGGTCACTTTGGATGATTGACACCTCTATGGAACTGTCAAAGCCAATAGAATCGAATCGTGGTCTAATTTTAGAGACATGTCAGGATGTGTTTTACAAAGATAGGTTATACAGAGAGACTTCACACTCTGTAAATAATCTGGTCTCTGACTTCATAAACAACATGGACTGTATAAAAGTAACTTCAACATGATGAAGAAGGTGTAGAAGTAGCAGATTGCAGTGTTTTTATGAGCTCCAACACAAGTTTTTATTGAAAAACAGCAGAGCTAAGACATAATATATAGTCAGTTAAAAGGAAAGGGATTTTTGGCCTGGAAAGACTGAGGAGTGAGTGTTCATCTTATAGAGACAAGCTTGGTACCTCTGTAGTGTGAGAATACAGTGTTGGAAAAATATTATCACAAAAATGCAGAAACCTACAGATTTCTATTTTCTCTATATTCTCACATTATTGCTTGGGGTTGAAATGATGTTTTGTTAATCTAATAATGTTTGATATGGACTTGTAGCTGAGTTTCTTGTCGACATTTTGGTCTGTTACATGTTACATTTATAAAAGAAATCCCCCACTGGTGGAGACCTAGGGGGGAACTGGTTAAGATCTATCATTAGAAGTCAGGAACACAGCGACTAAAACATTTCTGTTGAATCTCCTGTACCTGGATGCTGCGGCACAGCAAACTCATGGTAGAGTCGACTGCTGCTCATGTTGTGGTTGGTGTCTGGCACTGAGTGGTATCCTGCAACACATCACACACCATTTAACTTCTAATGTCACCTACTCCAAAACCCTGATGCTGCAGCTAACCACTGTTTCAGAAAACGAAACCTATATTATATATATTATATTGAATCCATTTTGTAATTTTGCTGTAACCCAACAAAATGTGGAAAAAGTGAAGTGCTGTGAATACTTTCTGGATGCACTTTTGTTTTAAATCTTAACACATATTTCACTTTAACATCAAAGTGTTTCTGCTGCACTTGAGTTTTTATTTGGTATTTAAAATAATGTAGTAGTTTATTTCATCAGGTTTTATGCTGTTGATCTCTGGGCCAGGTCAGCCAGAGATCTTGATCTCAACGGGTTTATCACCTGGTTAAATAAAAGGGTAAATAAAAAAACAAACAAACTAAAAACTAACTTCCATCCTCGCCCCCTGCTGTTTGCAGGGTCAACACCTGGATGCTTTTAGACAACTTTGGCTTCATTGAAGAATTCAAACAGGATAAAACTTGTGTCAGTTATGCAGCTTTTTTTCTCTAATTAAACAGTCAACCTGATGACTAGTAAAATGCTGGGAATGTTAACAGGAAACGTGAGTCGGCTGGTAAATACCGTGTTGTAGCATTTGTTGTTGTTGTGGTTGTTGAAGGCCTTGTGGCCCTGGCTGCTCCTCACTGTCCACGTTGAGCAGGATGCTGCCGCTGCCGTTACCCGGCACGCCACCCACTGATGGAAACAACCAGGCGTGAACACAAAGGAAACAAACACAAGCACAACTCCTCCAGGTTTAAGATAATCTTACGATGTAGGTTGTTGTTGTTGTTGTTATTGTTGGTCCCTGGCTGCTGCTCCCCAGGAGAATACGCCATCATTCCTCCATTCCCGTTCCCATTAGTGGACGGAACGGACGCCAGCAGGCCTGAAACACACAGGGAGTTAAACAAAAAACAAATCCTGAGCATGAACTATTTTTATGTGGTTCATAGGTGGGTGGTAATTTGTGGCTTAGACACATTCTCGGGCTCAAAATGATGCATGAATGATGGCAGATTAATGTACAAGTGGATATTATTGATAACATGTGGTAAAAGGTGCGGTATTTTGTAGGCATTTTGAGTAACAACAAGCTTCAACTAACAACTGCTCTAATAGTGGATTAATCTATCAATTATAGAAACACGTAATCAATTAGTTGCTTGGTTTATAAAATGGTGTAAAATGATCAGTGTTTCCAAAGCTGAAGATTCAACCTAAAATGTCTTTTTTGTCCAGACCAACAGTCCACAACCCAAAGATCATCAGTTTACTATTATAGAGACTAAAGAAACCAGAAAATAGTCAGAAGAGAAGCTGGAACCAGAGAATTTGCACATTTTCTGCATAAAAAACTGACTCAAATCCATTAATCGATTATCAAAATTGTTAGTGATTAATGTAATAGCTGGTGACTAATGATGAATGGACTAATGGTTGCAGTGGTATTGATGTAACAACATGTGGCTCACCCAGTCCTCTGTATCTGCTGAGCTGCTGGTAGATCTGCTTCATCCTCTCGATGTTGAGCCGGCTTGTCTCAGCGTGGTTCACCATGGGTTTCGGGTAATGGACGCCGATCACGCACTTGGCGGCGGCCTGCACAGACTCGGGGGCGTTCCATGGGTCGTAGATGTACTTAGCGGGGAAACCTCGGAGGACAGGTAAGTATCGCCTGGAAGCACAGGAGACATTAGACACGCCTGCTTGTGTCAACAGGACGTGGAAGGTTGTAGGAGAGATGAGATGCAGGAAGACAAGCAAACAAAAACAGGCCATGGTTCAATATCTAACATTACATCTCAATTAGATCTAAAAAACTACTTTAAAAACATCAAATAGTAGCTATGACAAATATTTATCCACATTTAAAATGCAGTGCTACTGTGTTTTTGTCTTCAATAGTTAAGCATAAGATAATTTATCACTGGCTGAAACAGATATGGGTCATTCTATGATACATATGCACAGCCCATGTCTGTTGTATGTGATAATCAGAGCATGCTGGTCTGCAACACGTCATGCTTACAGGTATTATGGAGAATAGGTGTGCTACAGAATGAAAGCTATAAACAACCACAACACTGCACGCTACAGCAGAGTATGATACAGTCTTTGCAGTACGAGTCTGGAACTCTTCAGGCACTGGAGTGAGTTACCAACACAGTGCAGGAAGATCTAATCTAATCAACAACATTAAGAGTGAAGCTGGTGTGTGAGCAGCCACACCACAAACACACGAAAAAGGTGTGATCCTCCAAGAGAGTGAAGCCAGTAAAACTGCAGCAAGATAGAATTCAACATCTCACAGTAGCAGGTAGGAGTTCCTGGGTGTGGTGGATTAGCTCCATGAGAGGCCACCTACCTACTGAGCTTGGTCCCACCTTACCGAGTCCGAGGAGGGGAGAGAGGACAGGAGGGGGAGGGAGAGGGGAGGGGCGAGTGGACCTGTGGCGGGGAGGGGGGAAGGGGGTGACGGACGGCGCTCGGGTTGCTACGGAGATGTCACCCGTCACTAGAGAGAGAGACCACTGCGGATCGGGCTGAAGATGCTGGGAGACGTCTACAGTAACACGCGTTAGAAAGAGAGAGCATTCCCCCCCCCACCGCCCCCACCCCCACCCACTCCCACACCGGAGCAGATGGAACAGTTCTGCCATCCAATCACTTTTATTAAAACAAAACAAAAAAACTTTTTTCTTGGGTTTAATACTCAGCAAAAAAAACAAACAAAGCTAGTTAACATTTATTTAAAATGATCTTGGATGTTGGGTCGATGACAGAAGTTTTCCAGCCCCCCCCCCTCCCATGACCAGACAGTGGTGGACTGAGAGAAGACCTCCTGCCCCCCCTGTCCTTCAGACTGTGGTGGTTGTCTTTTAAGTGGACAGCCCTCATTTCACCAAAAGGGACCACAACCCTTCTGCCAGGAAGATAAGCGACCTGCCGGCAGCAAGTAGTCCTGCAGAGGCCAGCGGGAGGCATGTGTGGACATGCAAGTTATAAACCAGGGGAGTTAAATTCAGTTTGATCCCGGACCACATCAGTGTTCTGATCTGCTGACGCAGAAATAATGTTATATTGTTGTTAGTGTCTTAATTATTAAAATGCTGCAGCAAAACATGTAAAATCATCACAGATATCTAGAGACTCATACAAGAATATTCTGATAACCACTATTAATTAATTATTATTGATTTAATGGATTTTTTTCAAAGATTGGAATCTATGGTTTTATGTTGCTATGCTAAATATTAAAGAATATAAAGTACCAGAAAGTAATGACAGATGTACTTCAACAAAGGAAAATAAGGAAAAACAGAAACTTTCCTGTTTTTAAACAACCTTCGTGGCCGATTGAGAAAAGATTTTGAAGTTAATGAAGTCGTACAAAGACAACGTGACCAGCGTGTCTCTGTTAATTTCAAACATTTATTCACTTTCCATCTCTCAATAAATCACACAAGTCTGTGAAGCTCTTGAGGGGCCACAGAAAATGATGTGGCGGCCAAGATTTGGACCCCGGGCCTTGGGTTGGACACAAATGTTATAAACTGACACTGATATGCAGCATCTAGCAACTATTATGATAGTGGATTGATCTATCAACTGTTAATCTATCTAATCTATGGATTAGTTTGATAAAAATATGTCGGTATATGGTAGTCAAAAAAGAGACAGTGGAGATAATTTATCAGCTGAAAAAAAAGCTTCCTTGTTATAAATGTAAAAATAATTTCCCTAAAATTGATTTCATGATGATTTGTAGGGCTGCAACAAACAAATATTTTGATAATCTGTTCTGAAACAGAAATGTAATGAAGCTGTGAAATCAATATCATAACGTTGTCATGAAACCGAACATCTATGTTTGTGTTGCTAGGTTACTGTTGCTATGTAGGACAGGCTTGAGAAAAAGAGACCATGTATGTGTCACCTTTTCCCTTCCGGGGACCAATAACTTTTCCCATTGTGATGCTGGATCAGTGTTAAGATGTTGACAAATATTACTCCTCAACTAGAGCGACAACTAACGACTATTCTTATAGCTGATTAATCTATTAATTATTGAAACAAATTAATTGATTAGTTGTTTGGTTCATTAAATTGTTTAAAATGTGGATCAGTGTTCCCTAAAGCTGAAGATTCAACCTAAAATGTCTTTTTTTGTCCAAACCAACAGTCACAACCCAAAGATCATCAGTTTATTATTATAGAAGAGTAAAGAAACCAGAAAATAATCAGAGAAGAGAAGCTGGAACCAGAGAATTTGGACATTTTCTTCTTAAAATCATCTTGTGTATTTAACTTATTGACCTATTGATTATTGACATTAGTTTAGATTAGATGTTGGTGTAAAATGTTGATCACCATTTTCCATAACCATAAAATGTGCTCAGCTACAACTCATAATTTTTCTTCTTACTTGATGGTTTAATGTGTTGGTTTTGTACCTGTTGAGTGTTTATTCTGTGGAGTCCGTGTTACACTTTGATGTAGATTTCTTACTGTAGACTTTAGTTTGACTCAACCACAACTGGAAAATAGTAAAATCTGCAATTTTGAGACCAGGGCTTCATTTTGAAAGCCTCCTGAAATAGAATGCAGGGGGTAAAAAAATGTGCTCGCATGCATCAATAGTAATTTCTCCAAATACAGGATGCAGCATTACACCAGAGGGGTCAAATCATGCATTTGACACAAAAAGTGTTATAAAAGAGAAAAGGAAAAAAAAATGTGTTTAAAAAAAAACTAAAATTTTGAAGACCAGGCTTTATTTTGAAGAGAAACAGATGCAGCTGTGGTATCAAAATACGGATTGAATTGGACCTGAAAGAGCCTTTTATAAATGGCTTACGATTTAATATAGTAGCTGTGCTTGAACTTTTGAAATTCAATAAAAATTATCAGCTTTGCCTAATATCACATCAAATAATAAAACCTTAAAGGTTCTTTTAGGTCCGCAGTGAAGCATGAGGGTTAAAATTGTTTGTTTTGTCATTTAACTTCCCTGCTGTAATTACCACATAATCCTTTATTGTCATATTTGAAGCTGATGCTGTAGGTTTACACCACTTCCCCACCGTCTCTGTTGCCTATTTGTTTCCCTGTGTTTTCCAGCCGCTGCTCCGGGTCCACCTGAACCAGTAGAGCTACATTCACCCAGCAGAGCACCACTGAACATTTCACAAAGGGTTGGAGGAGGGGCTCTGCCCAGCGCTGGGCGATGGACCGGCTGGCTGCCAAACATCAGCCGGTCCAGCACCTCTCCTCGCCTCCCTCTGGGGAATGCTTCATAGTCCTCTACCTAATGAATGCAGCCAGGCGTTTCCCTACCAAGTGGCCAGAATCCCTTTTGACGAAATGAGACGCTACCAAGTTACAAACCCGCCCAGAGTGGGCAGCAGCCGCCGCCGCTCCCACCCCTCAGGGTTGCACAGGTGAGTAAAAACAAGTGGCCACGACTTCTCAACTCCATCCCCGACTTCCATCCGAGGCAGCCGGGCTGACGCCGGCCGCTCCTGAGTGGAGGGGCGTGAGAACGGCCAATCATCTTAAAAGCAATCAGCTACAATCTACGAAGAGGAGAGGGATAGCTGAACTTTCTCCCCAATCCCCCAAAAACACAACATGAGCCAAGACACAAAAACACAGAGCCACATCCAGAGAGGAGAGAAGAAACAGTCGACACCTGCTCTCAGTCAGATATGAACAAACAAACAGTAAACGTGCACGCAGAGAAGTGCACGGAGAACACGGACATACTGGCTGATTCCAACAACTGACACTGCTGAAGTCTGAACAGAAGAGAATGGACTGATGGGTCAAAACAAGAAAAGGAGGAGGGAGGAGTCTCTTCATTCACTTACCCACAGATCTGGAGGTCTCCATCCCCCAGCTCTCCCTGTGTCTGCAAACCAACTGCCTGAGTGTGTGTGATGAATGTGTGTGTGTATGATATATATATATATATATATATATATATATATATATATATATATATATATATATATATATATATATATATATATATATATATATATATATATATATATATATATATATATATATATATATATACACACGATTGTATGATGTGTATGAGGTGTATATACGGTGCGTGCGTATGATGAATGTGTATATTTTGTGTGTGTATGATGTGTGTGTGTGTATGATGTGTGTGTGCGTGTGTGCACGTGCAATGGTCGTGTGTATGATGTGTGTATACAACAACTCTATAATGTGTATGAGGTGTGTATGACGCATGTGTGTTTACGGTTGGGCGACTTGGTCTAAAAATAAAATCATTTCTTTTCAAACCTTGATTTTTTTCTTGTTAAGTTTTTCGTTATTTATTACTTACGTAATCGGTTTGGCTTATGTGAACAAAATCAGATGCTCAAGGATACCTGTTTTTTTCTCTTCTTATTGTGCAAAGATGAATTTTTAGTAAAAAAAAAATCACCCAGACTTCTGCACACATGGATTTTTCTATTTGTGATAACTTGATATACAAATGTTAATGATTTCATTGTCTGTTGTGATAATTGACTGTAAGCTGAAGCATTTTAATGTTATAAGCTGCTAAGCCTCACTGAACCTGGCATGATGCATTAACGTGCATTAACGTGCATTAACATGCACCAAACGTGTCAGTGCCTGTGTGTTTCCCTACATGTGAGGGAGGAAGGTTGCCTTGGGGGGTGGGGGGGGTGTCAGCAGGTGGCACCAAGGGGCGCTGACAGGAAGGTACCCACCTGATGAAGTCCCCGTTGGGGTCGGTGCGCCGGCCGAAGCCCACGGGGCAGTAGCAGTGGAAAAACTGCTGGAAAAATGAGCTGCAGGACAACCACATCCAGCTGCCTGCATTCACACTCCAGTCTGCATCAAGGAGCAGCTCCTCAAATACCTGCAGCAGCAGAGACAGGTCAAAGGTTATATAAATCATAGATAAATCATATCATATAACATTCATATCACGAACATGACAGATCACATGTTAAGTAGTGTTCAATATAACAGCAGTGTGTTACAACTATAACAACTATTTTGATAATCAATTCATGGTTTTGAGTCATCAAGGAGAAAATGTCCAAATTCTCTGGTTCCAGCTTCTCTTCTCTGATTATTTCCTGGTTTCTTTAGTCTCTATAATAGTAAACTGATGATCTTTGGGTTGTGGACTGTTGGTCTGGACAAAAAAAAAGACATTTTACACCATTCATAAACCAAACTACTAAGTGATTAATCATTTCAGTAGTCAATAGATTAATCAGCTATGAGACTAGTTGTTAGTTGTCCAGCTCTAGTAGATGGCATGCAGGACTTAGGAAGCGTAAATTCACACAGACTGACAGATTGATAGTTTGGTTTTCTGACAACATCTTTATGATATTGATTTCACAGCTTTATTGCATCTTTATTTCTACCACAACTCTTCCTTCCTCACCTTCATCCCTTCCTCCCAGCTGATCCACAGGTCTCCTCTGGTGAGGAAGCAGGCTACAGCGTGCCTGGCCAGGTGATGGATCCATCCCTCCTGCCTCAGCTGTGTCATGATGGCGTCTATCCAGGGGAATCCCGTCTTGGCCTCGGCCCACTTGGCTAGAGCCTCTGGGTTCCGGTCCCAGGGGATCCGGACGCAGATGGGGTTCCCTTCCATCTTATCAAAGCGCGGGTTGTTGGTGGCGGCGGTGTAGAAGAACTCACGCCATAGCAGCTGTCCGTACAGAGACAGTGGAGGGGAACTGTTCTTTTTCACCTGAAAACAACAAATAAGAGATTAGTGGGAGTAGAAAATCGATAAATGAAGTGTCTGTTTGCTCCCTGTTTATCTGATCCATGTCACACTTGATGTGTGTGTTGATGAAAAAAAATATTGAACTTCTTCACATTCTTTGCACCTGTCCATTTTAAACCATTTAATGAACCAACACTAGTAGTGTGTGTGTGTGTATATATATATATATATATATATATATATATATATATATATATATATATATATATATATATATATATATATATATAAATAAAACACATAAATATACTATGAATCCATCTGAATCTGTGTTAATGCAGGCCTTTAACATAAAACAGCTTCACTCCACCCGTCTACACTGGATGAGCTGTAGTTGTCCAGTGAACTGACCTTGCGGTAGAGGTCGGTGAGCTTGAAGTAGAAAAGGCGACAGGAGAGGCAGCCGAAGCGCAGGTAGGGGCTGAGGCCTGTCGGGCTGGCGAGCAGCGAATTGGCGTTCATCCTGGGACGCTCAAAATTAGCCACCCAGGCCTGGATCAGAGAGGAGTATGTGAATACGCTTTCTGAAGCTGTTAAAATGCACATTTATTAAGACACTTCTTGTGATTCCAGGAAGCATTGTCAGTACCAACCTTTCTCTCCAGGTGGCGCTCTATCCTGGTCAGCGCTTCAGTCTCTCCTCCAGGCCACACAGCGGTTGGCAGGCCCTCGATGTCGAAGCCTGGAAACATTTATCAGAATCATCTTCCTGCTGCACCACTATACTCAACAGTCCTTCGATTATATCACAGTTATATCAGACATATTTACTGAATAAATGTCTCATACACTATGTGGTTTAATCCCAGTGATCAGCAGTCACTAATAATCCCAACTGAAAATCACCTGCAGCAAATTATTAGTCACCAGTTGCTTCATTAACTACATAACTCATCAGGACCTTTCATGTATTGTCTTATTATTAGTCTGTTCATATTTTGACACAAAACATACATAACCCAACTGTTGTGTAATACTTTGAGCAGTGGAACAGTGAGGAGAAGATGATGACCTTTTCCTGCGTTGCAGAACAAAGCTCATCTCATCTCCTACTATTTATCAGGTCAGGTCTTGGGGTCAGCAGCTTCATCAGCTTCAGTCCAGACTTCCCTCTCCCCGGGCCATTTCATCCAGCTCTTCCAGGGGAACCCCAAGGTGTTCCCAGACCAGCAGAGACGTAGTCTCTCCAGTGTCCTGGGTCTTCTCCAGGGCCAGAACCCCTCAACATGGAGGGTCCAGTTGTCTCCTCACTAGATTCTGAACACCCTCATCTGGCTCCTCTGGATGTGGAGGAGCAGCAGTTCTACTCTGACTCCTCCTGATGACAGAACTTCTAATCCTATCTCTAAGGGTGACCAGCACCCTGAGGAGGAAACTCATTTCAGCCACTTGTATTCCTGATCTTGTTCTTTTGGTCACGACCCAAAGCTTATGACCATAGGTGAGGATAGGAATGTAGATTGATGGTGAATCTGGTAAAGCATCAGCTCCTTCTTCACCATGATGGACTGAGCCTGCAGTTAATAGCACCGATCCACCTGTCAATCTCCCTCCATCCTTCATCACTGAACAAGACCCTGAGATACTAGAACTCCTCCACTCCACCCTTTTCTGCTGAGAACCATGGCCTTGGCTCTGGAGGAGCTGATCTTCAACCCAGCTGCTTCACACTTGGCTTACAATTGACCTTCTACATCTGTTCCAGCTGTTCTTTCAACCCTTGGTCCTTTCAATCTTTTCATCTTCCCTTCTTTCTGATGTTGACAGCAGCTGGTATCACCACATCTATTAACACTGCCTTCTTCTGCATTTTGTCCACCACCACTTTGTCTGGTTGGTTAGCCAGGATCTGTTTGTCAGCCTGGAAGCTGAAGTCCCACAGAACCTTGGTACTTCTGTTCTCAGCCACCTTCTGTGGCACAGTCCATTGGGTGTGGGTACTTCTTTTACAGACTAGGTCCAGATGTTCCTGTACACTATTCCAACTGCCTGGTTGTGCCTCTCAATGTATGCTAACCCGACTAGCCTCTTATACCCTGCCACTTTGTGCTGGATTGTCTCAGGGGCATCTTTGCACAGCCTGCACCTTGGGCCTGATCTACTGTGGTACAGTGCATCCAGAAAGTATTCACAGCACTTCACTTTCTCCACATTTTGTTATCTTACAGCCTTATTCCAGAATGGATTCAATTCATTTTTATCCTCAAAATTCTACACACAACACCCCATAATGACAATTTGATTTTTGCAAATTTATAAAAAATAAAAAAGTAAAAAATCACATGTACATAAGTATTCACAGCTTTTTTCATGAAGCTCAAAATTGAGCTCAGATGCATCCTGTTTCCACTGATCATCCTTGAGATGTTTCTACAGATTGTCCACCTGTGGTGAATTCAGTTGATTGGACACGATTTGGACATACCTGTCTATATAAGGTCCCACAGTTGACAGTGCATGTCAGAGCACAAACCAAGCATGAAGTCAAAGGAATTGTCTCTAGACCTCAGAGACAGGATTGTTTCGAGGCACAGATCTGGGGAAGGGTACAGAGAAATTTCTGCTGCTTTGAAGGTCCCAATGAACCCAGTGGCCTCTATCATCTGTAAATGGAAGAAGTTCAGAACCACCAGGACTCTTCCTAGAGCTGGTCGGCCATCTAAACTGAGAGATCAGGGGAGAATGGCCTTAGTCAGGGAGGTGACTAAGAACCCGATGGTCACTCCAGCGTTCCTCTGTGAAGAGAGGAGAACCTTCCAGAAGGACAACCATCTCTGCAGCAATCCACCAATCAGGCCTGTATGGTAGAGTGGCCAGCCCACCTGGAGTTTGACAAAAGGCACCTGAAGGACTCTCGGACCACGAGTAACAAAATTCTCTGGTCTGATGAGACAAAGATTGAACTCTTTGGTGTGAATGCCAGGCGTCCTGTTTGGAGGAAACCAGGCACAGCTCATCACCATGTCAATACCATCCCAACAGTGAAGCTGGTGGTGGCAGCATCATGTTGTGGGGATGTTTTTCAGCAGCAGGAACTGGGAGACTAGTCAGGATAGAGGGAAAGATGAATGCAGCAATGTACAGAGACATCCTGGATGAAAACCTGCTCCAGAGCTCTTGACCTCAGACTGGGGCGACGGTTCATCTTTCAGCAGGACAACGACCCTAAGCACACAGCCAAGATATCAAAAGGAGTGGCTTCAGGACGACTGTGAATGTCCTTGAGTGGCCCAGCCAGAGCCCAGACTTGAATCTGACTGAACATCTCTGGAGAGATCTGAAAATGGCTGTACCGATGCTTCCCATCCAACTTGATGGAGCTTGAGAGGTGCTGCAAAGAGGAATGGGCAAAACTACCCAAAGATAGGTGTACCAAGCTTGTGGCATCATATTCAAAAAGACTTGAGGCTGTAATTGCTGCTAAAGGTGCATCAACAAAGTATTGAGCAAAGGCTGTGAATACTTATGTACATGTGGTTTCTTAGTTGCTTTTTATTTTTGAGAAATTTGCAAAAATCTAAGAAAAGAAAAAAAAATCTTTTTCACGTTATTATGGGGTGTTGTGTGTACAACTATGAGGAAAAAAATGAATGTAATCCATTTTGTAACATATAATATGGAAAAAGTTAAGTGCTGTGAATACTTTCCTGGCCTCTATTTACAAATCCTTTACAGATTTACAAGATATTTACAAATAAATAAACAAGTGTAAATACAGAGAAAAATTCTGCTCAACAAATCAAAATAACAATATTTCACAATTAGAGCTGCAATGAGCCTCTCTTCTCTGATCATATTCTGGTTTCTTTAGTCTTCTATAATAGTAAACTGATGATCTGTGGATTGTGGACTGTTGGTTTGGACAAAAAAGACATTTTAAGTTGAATCTTCAGCTTTGGGATATTATTATATTCATATTATATTTAGACCTTTTTATGAATCAAACAACTAATTGATTTATCATTTCGATAATCTATAGATTCCAATTCTAATCTGATCAGAATAGTCATTAGTTGCAGCTCTAACCACAATGCATCTTAAAAATAGATTAATGGGGAATTAATTTGACATTTTTACACTACATATTCAGTTACAGCTAGTCAGTCTGTTACGGCTTTCGGTGATGGTTGTGGTGGTGATGATGATGATGATGATGATGGTGGTGGTGGTGATGATGATGATGATGATGATGGTGGTGGTGGTGATAATGGTGATGGTGAAGATGATGGTAGTGATGATGGTGATGGTGGTGAGAATGATGATGATGATGATGGTGATGATGATGGTGGTGGTGATGGTGAAGATGATGGGAGTAATGATGATGATGGTGAAGATGATGGTGGTGATGATGATGGTGATGGTGAAGATGATGGTAGTGATGATGGTGATGGTGGTGAGAATGATGATGATGATGGTGATGGTGGTGAGAATGATGATGATGATGGTGGTGGTCGTGAAGATGATGGCAGTGATGATGGTGATGGTGGTGAGAATGATGATGATGGTGGTGGTGGTGGTGGTGATGATGATGATGGTGATGGTGAAGATGATGGCAGTGATGATGGTGATGGTGGTGAGAATGATGATGATGGTGGTGGTGAAGATGATGGCAGTGATGATGGTGATGGTGGTGAGAATGATGATGATGATGGTGGTGGTGGTGATGATGATGGTGAAGATGATGGCAGTGATGATGGTGATGGTGGTGAGAATGATGATGATGATGATGGTGATGATGATGGTGAAGATGATGGTAGTAATGATGATGATGGTGAAGATGATGGTGGTGATGATGGTGATGGTGAAGATGATGGTGGTGATGATGGTGATGGTGAAGATGATGGTAGTGATGATGGTGATGGTGGTGAGAATGATGATGATGATGGTGGTGGTGAAGATGATGGCAGTGATGATGGTGATGGTGGTGAGAATGATGATGATGGTGGTGGTGGTGATGATGATGATGGTGATGGTGAAGATGATGGCAGTGATGATGGTGATGGTGGTGAGAATGATGATGATGATGATGGTGGTGGTGAAGATGATGGCAGTGATGATGGTGATGGTGGTGAGAATGATGATGATGATGGTGGTGGTGGTGATGATGATGATGGTGATGGTGAAGATGATGGCAGTGATGATGGTGATGGTGGTGAGAATGATGATGATGATGATGGTGATGATGATGGTGGTGGTGATGGTGAAGATGATGGTAGTAATGATGATGATGGTGAAGATGATGGTGGTGGTGATGATGGTGATGGTGAAGATGATGGCAGTGATGATGGTGGTGAGAATGATGATGATGATGGTGGTGGTGATGGTAAAGATGATGGTAGTAATGATGGTGATGGTGGTGATGATGAAGATAGTGGTGGTGATGATGGTGATGGTGAAGATGATGGCAGTGATGATGATGGTGGTGAGAATGATGATGATGGTGGTGGTGAGAATGATGATGATGGTGGTGGTGATGGTGAAGATGATGGTAGTAATGATGATGATAATGATGATGGTGGTGATGGTAGTAATGATGGTGATGATGATGATGATGATGATGATGATGATGATGATGATGATGGTGGTGGTGATGATGAAGATGGTGGTGATGGTAGTAATGATGGTGATGGTGGTGATGAAGATGGTGGTGATGATGAAGATGGTGGTGATGATGATCTCTAGTTACTGCTCACATAAACTCAATATTATAGTCACGTAGGCAACAGTGAATACTGATTCATTATAGTTACCTACATAACAGTTACCTACCAACTATAATACTGCTCATATAAACTTGGTATTAATTTTATTCTGTAGGGAACATTGAATTTACCTTCAACCACCTGTTTAAGTGGATGTAGGTGAGCAGACTCTGAATGTTAATGAGGGAGTGGGATTCCAGCAGCAGCAGCAAGAACAGCAGCAGTGTTAGCAGCAGTGTTAGCAGCAGTAGTAGTGAGTGTGAATGGACTCTGCAGCCTGTGTGAATGGAGCCAGTCAACACCTTCAGCTGATTTATCATCTTATTTTGTGGTGAAACATTAGCAGCAGCAGTGACTGATCAATGGAAACCTGACATCGGGGTTAAATTTCAATTCTCTGAATGAATCAACAGGTGGAGACCAGCTTAACCTTAAAGACAGGAACAGGATCATCAGTTAATGAGCTCAGTAAAATCAGCCTAGACTGTTAAATTTAGAATTCACAAGTCTGGTATTATTATATTGGTTATGATATAATTAGAGAAGAGAAATGCATTGACCAGAAAGTGGTATGGGAATGTACGGACAAGTAATTTATTTATTTGTGATAAGTAGCTGATTCTGAAAGAACTCGTCATCAAGATGAACAACGTTGAATATTTTGTTTTGAATTTTGGAATATTTATAATATATATATATATTATATATTTTCAACTGTAAAGGTTTTAAAGTTTTTTTTTTTTTACTATATTTTATTTACATAGTCAATAAATTGATCATTGAAATGCTTAAATGGTGTAAAATGTGGATCAGTGTTTCCCAAAGCTGAAGATACAACCTAAAATGTCCAGAAAATAATCAAATCCTTTAATTGATCAAAATTAGATTAAAATAGTTGGTGTTTAATGTGGCAGTTGGAAACCAATTGATTAATCCACTAATCGTTGCAGCTTTATTATACAAGCACATCTCAAATAATCACAATATTGTGAAAAAGCTGAATATTTTTGTCCAGCCCTTCAGAAAGTGAAACCCATATTTTATAGTTTCATTACATATAGAGGGAAATATTTCAAGCCTTTATTTCTGGTCATGTTGAGGATTATGTTTTACAGATGATAAAACCCTAAACTTTTCACTATATTAAATTTTTTTTTCCTCACCCAGCTCCTCCAGAGACGGGACCCCGTACTTGTCTCCATGGTCCTCGCTGATGGGGGTCACACAGCGTCCCATCAGGGTCTCTGACAGGGTCTCCACAGGCAGCTCAGGAGGGTCTAGACGACTGATCAGGGTCTGGAAACGCTTGTAGGTCAGAGGAGGTTGGCCCCCGTTCAGCTCGATGATCCTGGAGAGACAGAGAGACCTAAGTCTGGACCTGATCCACAACCTGCAGAGTCAGAACCTGATCCGCAACCTGCAGAGACCAGAGTCTAGACCTGATCTACCACCTGCAGGGATTTGTCTAGACCTGTTTTTCAGACCCAGTTTTCTGATCCCTGGACAGACTGAATAAAATCTGATTTGGACAGTTTCTCACACACTGAGGTAAATAAGTATTTGATCACCCTTTGATTTTTGCAAGTTCTCCCACTTAGAAATTGTGGAGGGATCTAAAATTTTCATCGTGGGTGCACATTTCCACTGTGAGAGACAGAATCTAAAAAAAATCCAGAAATCACATTGTATGATTTTTTAAACAATTTATTGGTCAAAGTTTTAGAACACCTTGATTTTGTTCAGTTTTTCTCAAAATTGTCCTAGTTTAATGTGACAGATGATGATGTGACAGCCCAGAGGTCTGATGTGGATTATGTTGCTATAGGATGAACTCCTGACTAACTAGGTCTAGATCATGGGGTTCTGTTTAGCTCTAGAGCTCTAGTCCTAGAAAAGACCCAGACATCAGGCTTCATCCATGCTGATATACAGACGGGGGTTAATTAACCAGAGAAACTTGGTTGGATCAACTTTACACACTTTATTTAAGTCCATTACTGCAGAAAAGCTGGATGTCTAAGTTGTTAACTAGTACTGGATTCCTGAAAATTAAAATGTGTCTTTTTTGGGTCGTTGGGTAGTTAACTGATATTTATACACCTATTTTTGTACCATTTAAATGTCCCATATTCTACACTTTCCTGTTTTTATTTGGAATTTTTAGGAACTTTAAATGGCTGTGGGGGTGTTGGTGGTGACTGTATAGTAGTGTCATCACAACTTCACAGAAGTCATGGCTGCTTGTTTTAAGGCACAGTTTCTTAATACAGGCTGTGTTCTCCTGTCATATATACAGTGAAATATATATAGAGCTCTAATAAATCTATAAGGTATTCATTAGAATTAAACTGATTAAATTTCAATAAAAATGTAATATATATATACATATATATAAAATTTGTTTTATACATTTTTATTTCTATGAATAAGAAAAAGCTCAGACACACTGTCAATCACCAGCCAAATATTTATTTATTTGACTTAATAATTAATTAATAATAATTATTGATAATTAATATTTAGCTAGTGACTGACACTGTGTGGGAGTTTCTTTTACTATTTATCTGCACTGATTTTTTTTCTACACACCTGTCCATTATTTTCAATTGTGCACACCTTTTCCACTTTTGATGTTCTCTACAAATGATGATGATGGAAAAGCTGTGCTGCTGTTCTATGTGAATAAAGTAAATCCATCAGTCAGGTGTGTGTTCTTACCTGTCCAGGTCATAGAGTGTGTGTGACGTCTTCACGCTGACCTCCACCCCCGCCTCCATCGCCAGCTTCTTGATGGCAGCATCTCTCTCTTTCCCAAAAGGCTCAGAGTCGTACTCAAAGGTCAGTCGAGAGATCTTCCACTCCTAGAACACAGAGGGAAAACTTCACTTTAACGATACTGAAATATGAAGAGAAGAAGAATCCCACACACAAGAAAATAGAAAAGGAATATCATGATGTTTGAATTTCATCAGCTGATATTCACAGGGAGGAAGGAGAGAATGATTTAACCTGTTCTCCTCTAGGTCTATTTATCAGCCTACCTCTCTATAATGACATGTCCAGACTTAATGCAGTATATCTCCACAACTACAGGGGTTTACTGAATGATCTTGGGTTTAAATAAAGCTAACACCTGTGAGATAGTTGTACCCCAGACCCCAATCTATTTAGTCTGAAAACCAGCTGAAAATCATGTGTTAGTAGCTCAATTCATCTATGGAGCAGTAAAGTAAAGTCTGATAAGTTATTGTACAAAATGTCAGAATCACAAGGTGAACCAGACCAGTTTTAGAGATGTTTTAGTCCAGGTGTGTCCAGGCAGAGATGATTTTGCTACATTTCATTAATATTTTCACAAAAATGCAAAAATCTACAGATTTATGTTTTCACTATATGCTCATATTATTGCTTGGGGTTGAAATGATGTTTAGTTAATCTAATAATGTTTGATATAGACTTGTAGCTGAGTTTCTTATTGACATTTTGGTGTGTTACATTTTACATTATATTGGTGCTGCTACTGAACAACAAGGATTCATTATTTATGAATGAAATCCCCTCGGGGAGAACAGGTTAAATGTGTTTTCAGACGAGGACCAACAATACTACAACAAGAACATCCAATACTCACTGATGCTTCTTCATGTTCTATTCA